>JAECUM010020955.1:0-41203 GCA_016617855.1 Megalonaias nervosa
TATATATATATATATATGTCTGTGTGTGTATCTTTGTGTGTGTGTGTGTGTGTGTGTGTGTGGCCACATATCTGCAAAAGCATAAACACTTTTGTATTATTTGCAAATTATGTGATGGTTTGTTGTCCGTCGATCCGTTAGCAAAACGAGTTATCTATACTCCTTCTAAACTGATTAGAGGATTGCCATGAAACAATATAAGAACATTAATCTCCAGATCTAGTACGTCCTAAATGAAAATCTTACATCCAATATGGCCGTCACAGCAGTCATCTTCAAAATCTAGTTATTGATATTCCTCCTAAACGGAATGTAATATATTTCGTCCCTAGCCCACCAGTCCTATTTCCGCGAGTGGGACATGAGGCTAGCGGTGCATCGTGGCGCCACGTTCTCGCATGTATCTCGTCGTCCCTAGACGGAATTTTAAAAATTGGCATGTTCCATGGAGCAAAAAGGAAAACAGATTGCGACTGGCACAAAAGTGTTTTTTAAATCATGCAAATATCATGCAAATAATCATTGCTAGCCGTCGCTTTGTTTTCCTTATCACCATTGCTTGCTGTCGCTGTTTTTATGGGTTCTTTATGACAGCCATCAGCCATGCTCCGATTTATCCAGTAAATACATTTTTTAAAAACACCACACCGTCGAATTGGAACAAATCACTGTAGGTGTTTTACTTGAATTCCGAGTCATCATCTGCTATTATCGCTCTGCACCTCTGTCTTGTCTGCGTCGCCAAACTCATGGCGAAATATGTGTAAGGGGGTCCACATGGTCGTACACCAGAGCATATAATTTATTTTACTTGCTCCATTCTTACTGGATACTCTTCACGAACATAACATTGCTGTCAGTGTCTTCTGTTTGGCACCGACAACTAAGTTAGTTTTGAGAAACTCGAGCCTGATTAGAATCGTTTCTAGCATAACGCTTTGCTTCGCAATCTCAGCCGTCATAGCCGTATTCAGCTGTTCGTTGTGCTGCTGATGGCGGTAGTTTGAGAGTGACTTTGCTAATTCTTCCAAGACAGGAGGCGATGGTATCGTTATGTAAGAGCTTCATGTATTTGTTCAGTTTGCTCAAAGACCCATCGAGGCCGGCTCAGAACTGTGGGTTTTCAAGTAAATAAAATGATTGTGAGAGGCACAATTCCTGTCTGAAAAAAAGTAGTACTAGCAATTATGACATCGGTAGTACCAGTAGTTAGTCGGTCCGAATGGTGTAAAGGAACTTCACAAATTTATTGTTTATTTATCCACAGTACAAACTGACTTACTGTTTTTAATGAGATTAACTTAGTGTATAATATAATGCCAAAGAAGCTTAATCACATCGATAATTTCTGCGTACGTTTTAGTTTTTACTTGTTGAAAAGTTCTAACATAATTTGTGTCTTTGAGTTATTACTGCGTTGTCAATATCATACCCACATTCAATTTTATAAAAGAATAGCTTTTTGTTTGGTCTTAGTTCAGTGGTAAACCTTTGCAAATTCATTAATGGGTTAATACGATTCATCACATGCATCGGCATAGGATAGGAAAATTACACCCGAGGGTCGGAAGTTTGCGTGTCTACCACAAGTAGCTAATCGTGTCAGTTCGAGTGGCCGTTTTCAGGACATTTTACTGCTCATTTTAGTACTTAAATGTGTTGCAATGAATATTTATACTATGCTCGCAGTAGAAGATGAACAGTCCATGATTCACGATAAAAGTCACATGTGAGACACGATACAACTATCCTGTACCGGTATTTTAAACTTAAAGGGGCTTCCCGAGGCCGAGTGGTTTAATGCTCTCGCGTTGACAGATCACTCACATATCTCGCCTCTGTAAATGTGACTTCGAGTCTCGACTTGTCCAACGTGAGTATGGCAGTGAGCATGCCAGTACCTTCCCCACTTATTTATGTATTCACGTTAGTAGATCCATTGCGTTTCTTTAAAACTAAAAATCAATATTTAAATGAAATGCTAGTGAAAAATATAGGTTTTTAGGCTGGCCGAGCCTGGTGGCGCGGTCTTGTTATTGAAAAAATACACATGTTGGAGGTGCGCTGGGAATAGACCTCCAGTCAGAAGGCTCTTGTTCCGACAATTCAGTCGGTTTTTTTTTTCGTTACGACGTACAACACACAGCATATGATGAATTCCCAGCGAGATTTTTCATGATCTCTTAGTGAGCTTTTACTCTACCTCAAGCTACTAATTTTTATTTTGCCATTTCGTCAGTTACAGTCGAAGTGTATGCTTTTGTGCGATGCAGCCTATATTTCGTTTTTCATGGTTATGTATTTCTCGAGTTTTGTTTAAGATAAGTTCGAACTCCTCGTCGGAGATAGCGTTGTCGTATAGAGCCTTAGATATGTGGTCTGCAACTTCTGTTGAGTTTTGACCGTTATATCTAGTACCCACAGTAGACATTACGGTGGTTACCAACTAAACCAAAGGCGTTGGCTACGGAGAACTCACGTTTCCAAGTCTATAAGACTGGAGCCAGACCAAACTAGAACGCTAGTAAGTGTGATTTGGTCTTGACATCCGCTGACGTTTCTGGTACACTGTGAGTAACAGACGTTAGTTTGGCGGCATGCTAACGGTTGACTGATTCACGCGTATCTTGATTGAGTTATTGTTCATCACCTACGCGCCACTCACTATATCGCCGGTCTTTAAGATCCTCCAGGCATCACCATCGTCAAGATGTTTTATATGAAATGCACGGACACACCATCATCTTTCTTGTACCATCGTCGGCAAAGACTGCAATGTTGCCGACTACTACATTGGCTGGTTAGATGAAGATTGCAGTGATGTCCACGCGTATCCTGTAAACAGCAATCAGGGCGGATCCTACGGCCTCGTTTTGGTATTTATTTTGAAAAATCACTGCTTCTACGCTAATTTGTCTGCTATCGTGCTGCGCTACTGGGTATATAAATTTCTATTGACTGTTTGTTTATTGATCTCGATACAGTCATACCATCAGTCCGCCTTCCCTGCTGCTATGGGGGGGGGGGGGGCCAAATCCTCCAACTGTTAGTGAAATCGAATGCTTGTACAGAGAGCTAAACGCGGCGGTCCCTGCACCACTAACAATAGTTCCTGCGGCCCTGGTATTGTGTACAAGTATAAGTAAAATATTTCCCGCCGCGTTGAGTGAGTTCATTGACCTAGAGACATTTTTAGTCAGCGCAGTCGTCCGCGTTTGTTGCTGTTGTTGCTAGGGGAAGTAAATCCTCTGACCTTAAAGTGCCTTTTTGGTCGGGCTTGTTGAAGCGACGAATGAGAGAGTGAGTGAGTGTGTGTGTGTGTGGAGGATAAAAAAGGTGACAGACAGTATGGCCTGTAATTAAATCAGTATATATCAATAATAATAATAATGGTCGATTCTGCACTGACTATGGAATCCCGTACAATTAAACTAGCTCGACAGCGATTAGATGAGATTAAAAAATATCTCCCTGTCCATGATTCTGTCAAACAACAATTACAGCCAGTTACACTTCCAAGCACTGAAGTGATGCCCGCAAACGTCAGTAAAGTAATAAATCAAGCTGCAAATGCGCGGCTGGTAGCGTTAGCTGGTGTACCCGTACCACTGTCAAAATAGGAGAGAGAGAGAAAAATATAGCCGCAAGTCAAGTAGCGGGAAGTGTGTTGACCCGCGGTGGATTAATCCACTATGGTCTTTCGTGTTAGACGATAACGAAATAGTAATAAAAATGTTCAAGCGTGTACCTGATCCCGCATTCGACATGGATGCCCCAGTCCTTAAAGATGAATAGATACGTGATTATCTGTATGATTCGTGTGATGCACGAGAACCAAATCAGCGTGGGTAAATTGAGCTGCAAGTGCAGGATACAAGCAGATATTTCTTACCCGCTGGAGTATTTATTGAAGTCGAAGTCGAAATTCTGGAAACCGATGATACTGCATACGGACCTGAGGTTAGAGTTGGTTTTGTTAATAATGGCATCATGGTGTTGTTTAACAGTGCCACGTATAAAATCGAAGGAAGAAACATTGAATCGTTCTCACGACGATATTGGGTCTGGCAAGATATTCCGATGATTATGAAAGGTCAGCTGGTCCATCAATGATGTTTGTAAAGGATATTACTGACCACCCTGACAACAGACAGTATAATATAAGACGACCAAGAAACAATGCCGACAACGCTGACGCTGACTTGTGGCCAGTGGTTCATGGTGCTAATTCAGAATTCAACTTGGGATTTCATACACGACAAGCAATGCTGAAATGTAACCGTGGAGCATTTTCATGTGCAATTCCACTGTCCCACAGTTCTGGATTTTGCAGAAGTGTCACAAAGATCATTTTCGGGGAAAAGCATACAGTTGTACTTGTAAGAAAAGCTACAGACGATGATGCAATATGGCGCCCTGCTGGTGATGCTGGTAAAGTAATACTGACAAAACTTTCACTGTGGATGCCAACAATGACACCGTCGCTGACCGAAGAGCAACGATTGTTATCGTTTATGGACCATGGCGGTAAGTCAACTTTGTCGTGGTTGCCGATGACCACAGATAGTGTTCAGAGTACAACTAATGGTTTATTTACATGACAAATAACATCCCAGCAAGGTGTCTCTGCCAGGCGATTTATATTTATTGCTTTCCAAAGTACTGAACGAGTAAACTCACAAACACACAGTACAATGCTATTTGACAAACTTGATCTTACTGAAGTTTCATTAAGAATAAACGGGCATCAAGAACCCTCCGAGGACATATTATTGAATTTTGAAAACAATCATGTTGCACGTGCATATCATCGGTTGATGACATTCATGGGACGTGATCAAAATGTGGATTCTGGTCTACAAACACCACAACTGGAGTTTACAACATTGTATCCGATCTATTACTTTTCGTTGGAACATTTGGATTTATTCAGGCAATCTGTTGTTGATATACACTTCCGAGCTCGTGTAGCGCGAGCAGCTTTTGACAATTACAGAGCCATCGCTGTTATACTGTCCGACAAAACAATGCTGCTTGAGGGGGTGGGTGGACGAATGAGAGTCATTGATGCCTCAGTGGAAAATATGTAACCAGATCATTTTATGGTCCTATCCCATCAGTAATGAAATCGTCGTTCATATTTATAATGTCATATCCTCCCGTGAATGTTACTCTGACTCCTGGTCAGATTAGATAGCTACAGTCGGCAACCCAAAAAAGTTCTGGAATAAAAATAACGTTGAAATCATCGGCGTTACACGGCCCAAATAAACTGTCACTGACCGAACGTCAACTCAAACACTTTAATGACGCCAAACGATAAGCGACTGGTGTACGACTCGATCTTTCTGCGGCTGCTATTAAAGACACGGAATGAACTGGGGCAAATTTCCACTTTTTGCGTTGTTAGCCGCTGAAGCACCAGCTATTGCAAAAGCAACTGCACTTGGTGCTGTTGGAACTGCTGCTGAAATGGCATTAAAGAAAGCTACAGGACACGGATTAAAAACATCTTCTTCCAAAAAAGGGCGGGCGGCGAAAAAATAGCGGGCGATGTTTAAGATTGCCCGGAACTCCAACTGCGTGGTACGGTCGGAGTCTAAGATTGGGAACGTTTCGCTGAAACTGCAACAAGTAAAGTTTCCTATGTCTATTTTTGATTTACTCGATGCTGCTTGTCGATTAATCATTAAAAACTTTCAAGGTTTTTTTTTTATGCGCGATCAATTACCTGACAAACCAAATCGTGTTGAAACTGGTATCATTAATCTTGACTCGCAGTCCGGTCCGATCACTCACTGGGTTGCATATGCTGTTGACCCAAGTGGTATTGTTTATTTTGATTCGTATGGGCTCGCCCCGCCGCTAGAATTTTTAAACTATAGCAGTAGAATGCAGAGCGTCTCACCGATCTGGTATTCCACGTTGCCAACACAAATAATAATAGATCCGCTTGTATGTGGTCTAGAAGTACTTGCTGTACTTGATGCTGTATCAAGATCGCCACATCTGCCCGCCCATAAAGCTGTGCACGAGTATACAAGTGGTCGTTTTTTAAACGGGTTAAACGTTTATAATATGGTAGATATGTATGGGAGATCTTCTTCCAGCGCTAGAAATAGAGTTAAAAACCCTAGTCTCGGCGACGCTGATTTGTCAAAATATGCCGCTAAAGATGAGCTTTCTGATCTTATGAGTCTTGCTGAGGTTGATCGAGAAGAAGTTTTTTTTTTTTCAGGACCAGCACGGCAGGCTAATGACATCCAATGTTAAACTCATTGATATTGTCCGACGAGTTCTCGAGGCCCCATCTGATAATATTCCATTGTATACTGATGCTGTAAAAATCCGAGACTCTAGTGTATCAATTGCAGCTATCAGAAATGAAATTACGAAAAGTGTTGCTAATCGCTTGCGATCTACCGATGGCCGGCGAACTCAACATGAATGGGAATAAAATTGTTAATGTGAGAGAACCAGACTCAGGCGACGACGCTGCAACAAATTACACGTCGACAACAGCGACATTGCGATGAGGACTACGTTAATGGCACTTAATTACGGATTAGCTAGTTTTAGATCAGATTATACTGGCCATGTGACCGCGTTTACAAATTTTCGCAGAAACATAAATAGAGTCGCCGTTGAGTTCCTTGGAAATCTAATGGTGGCAAACATTAAACTTGTAGAAATCGAAGAAAAAATAAAAGCGATTAGTGTACAGCATACGACTCCGCCCACCAACGTTGTATACACAATAACATCAGGACTCGCAACATGGTCAAAGGATAATAATACCGTTGAGGTCACTTGTGTGTACAGGCTCTCCGTGTTTAGTGCTGCAAAATTTAAGATATTTACCACATATCTATGGCGCCATTCAACCGATGAATTTTCAGGAACCGAAGAAACATTTATACTGGCCCCCGATGATAAAAAATTTGACGCAGCCACTTACTGGTGGTGTCTGGAATTTGTAGCATCAGTGCCTCAATTGATCACTTAAAGTATTAATTACTCGTATAATGCCCACCCCCTCACCCCATTCAATGAATTACGATTCCACTTACAGATTCGATCAAGCCCGTGATTGTCAACGATCGCTGGGCGATATCAATAGACGAGTATACGACAACCCCCCCACCCCCAAAAAAAATACCGTAGACGTATTGTGGTTATTGACGTTGTTGTCTAGGCTGCATCAGCCGTAGTTGCTGAAACGATGACGTTAATCGGCATATTATCCCCCACCTACGTGATAGCCGCAGTGGCGGGAATCAGTATGGCTATTATAACATGGGTTGCTGGCATTGCTAATATCATAGCCAAGAAATTATCGACATGCGCGACTGATAAATTACACGAGCACACAGAGGTGCTATCAACGACAACACCAGCGTACGCCGAATAATTATCGCTGATATCGTCGGCGTTGAATGACGGTATAATTACCGACTGCGAATTTGATACGATGACTAAAATTTGCTATGACGCAATTGGGGGAGCACCCCCAGTGCTTTCACCACTAGTCTGGGGAAGACTCCAATTAGAATCAAGGGTGTAAAATAAAAGGCGATGGCAGACCGTGAAATTCGAGTATTACTAGAACAAATACCGCACCGTCCAAAACTACAATGATATCCGTGGCGTCAACGCAACCAGAATTTGATATTAGTTTTCCTACACCGATTCGAGCACCGAACGGTCGATCTCTTGAAATAGCACTGGCACAATTGCGAGTGTATAATAGTTGGCCCAATAATAGATCAAAATTGTTTGGTGGATTACCAGCCAATAATCCACTGTTATTTGCGTATAAAAATAAATCGGATGGAATCCCCGATTGGCAAGTGGTCGGCATTCCAACAGGCAGTTATCAAATCGAACAAATCAATGATGAATTTCAACGTCGAATTAAATCAATCACAGGGCGAGAATCCAAAATTGCAATAACGGTCCATTAGCCAACGTTAAGTGCTGACATAGAAATATCCACCCCCGATTATGCCGTTGATATCTATCAATCATCGATTCGAACTGTATTAGGGTGGCCAGAAGTGGCACCCCCAGCACCAACACCACCACTAGCACCAACCCGTGACGAGTTTACAATCAGATTCCAAGCATTTATAACCCCACCGAAATATCGAAACCTTCTTGCATGGGAACTCGGAAACAAAGAAATCCCTGGAATTGCCGGGGTTCGTATTACAGGCAGTACTGCGAGCAATCCATGGGTGTATGTGGATGAAAAAATATTTAGTATATGGGGCGTCGTCGACGAAGATTATAAAATCGGTATAGCCGGACGACGACTCATTGATGAAATTTCGCTCGAACACAAACACATGCAGAAACAATTACGAAAGTTGTTAGCGCAGTCCGCGCTCGAATATCCCAAAGATGACCTTCGACAGCGAATCATTGCTACGATACAACCTCTAAACGCCGTGGTCGCTGACGCTGTCATGTTTCAGCGGACGTTGTAAGATACAGTAACGAAACCAGTCGAACGAGTGCAGACGTACAGTGATATGTTGAAGCGTTCTGACGCTTTTGGCGGGGGAGGGTACAAGAACAAATTTCTTGGACATTTTAAGATCAACGAGGCAGTGCTGCCAACCTTCAAATTACCCGGAATTGACGTCGATGGAATGAAAAAAATATGTCACTGATATCATCGACGAGCAGTTTCCTGCTATCGTCACTGCATCACAGAAAATTTCGGACACAGCAACGATACTCAAACACAATAACGACCCAGATGGGGGTGGACGACATATATCCCCTGGTGATGTCATGATCACTTCCAGGATTTCTGTCAACTTAGTCGCGGGTGTTGTCTATGGAAGCTATCACGCAGACCTTGAAAAATCGAAACAACCAGCTCAAGGATATATTCTTTATTCCCACAGAGCGGGCAGTTTGATCTTGAGAGATTGACCACGACACCCCGAATAGCGGGTTCAGAAGACGTGGACCATAGCGTGCTAGCAGCTGGGGTCATTTGAAATTACTTGATTGTATCCGCGGGGCCAAGAACGAGTTTAGACGTGATGGGGGAAAAATGTGTGGTCAACATTGAGAGCCAGACACGACACTGCTCTCATTGATGCTACCATGAATGACAAACGAGCAGCGAAATTCGTGGATTATTTACAGGACGGACAAAGATATTTTTCAGAATAAATTTACCGTTGCCAAGCACAACGGCGATGTAACTTGGATTATCCGTCATAAACGTGGCCCTGTTCGTGATTCACGAGCCCGGGCTGGTGCGAGCATCAGATGTGGGGGATTTGCTGTGTTAGATAGAAATTCTAGACCAGAATTGTTAACTGGGGTTGACAAACCTTACTACGAGAAAGCATATCCGATGACTGCAGTGGTTGATGATATTTATCCGTTAAATGAGCCTGATGTTAACGCGCTTGCACCATTGCGAGGGTCGCTAGCGACCGGGGGCACTTGTGCCCCGGGGGGTGGCATTTCAAATTGTGTCGCCCAGAGAATCACAGAACACTTTAAGAACGCGTTACAAGGGAAGGGTCTGACAGCGTTACGAAGTGATAAAATAAATAAATGGTAGATTAAAGTGCTATCAATTGGGACCACAATTAGCGATATTGCTGAGTTGGAAAGACCTTAAGAATTCCAATAACAGATGAAACAATAACTGGCCAGGTTTTGTACAGCGCTAAGGACTTGAAAAATGGAGCTCCGATAACAAAACATTGACCATAACGCTCACGCGTGGACGTTAAGTATAACAATATTTCCACGAGATAAACGAGTTAGATATATTCCCAGTCCTTGCAGCACTGGTGCTTGCAGCGGTGGTGCTAATAATATTGGTGATGATATATTTGAATATATTCGTGAGATCAGTAAAACCGATCCAGTGTTTGTGTGGTTGTTTCAGAGTGATGATGAGCAACTACGATTTGATCAATTTGTGCGACAGTGAGGCGATCTTTATTGTGCTGAATCTCTTCATACGACGATGACTGAAGTCGCACGAAAATATACCGACGACAAGGAGGAGATAGAACAATTACTGAGTAATTGTTTTACTGTTCCGTCTGTGGTCGCTCATTTTGCCCAGAAGAAAAATTCATGGAGACCAATATTGAAAGAATTTCTCGAAGATATTCATCGATCGTGTGTCGAGTATGGGCATGTAGGGTTGTGGAATACTAAATATGATTTCAACGAAGTTATCTCCGTTGATATGGTTGCATGTTACCGTGGAAGTTTTCTTGGGATGTGTGAGTGTGCACCGTATTGTAAATTATTTGGATATCCTACACATGAGATAACTAGGGTATCGATAAATGGACCCCTATCCGATTTCGACTTGACAGGATTTGTATGTGTTGAGTGATTTGAATTTGCTAAGGGGATTCATCATGTGATTGTTGCTTGGTTTGGCCGACATCTAAAATAACCTAATCAAGCGATAAATCCCAACGATTACTGTGCAAAAAAATGAACGTGGCTGGGTTCCAATAGTATTATTACGATATATGCTTGATGCGGCGATATTGTTATCGCTGACAGTGAGTGAGGCAATAATTTCGTAACGGCTACAAAAACAAGTTTGGATGCCAAAACCCCAGGTGCTAGCACCTGGAAGTGACAATAGCGGCATTGAGATAAATTTGCACAAGGAGCCTCATCGCATCATCGACGAAGTTGTACACGATTAATTATCGACGAGGCTGAACTTGATTTTATAATAAAAGACACAACGAACAAAGGCACGCTTGCGTACACAGATTGTGTATTCTTGAACGATGGAACCAAGCTGGGTACTGTTGTGTGTTATTATGATGGGAATTCACCGCAATATACTCATTTAAGATCTTCGATGCTAGCGTAAGTTTCCATAAATCTAATATCAATGATCAACAGATTTCCTGATACAGCGGTCAGAGTCGCCACAGATTCATTTTATATCGATAAAACGAATATTTGGTTGTTAGATGAATGTGATATAAGTGCAGGAGATTCTCCTGAGAACGTTAGCGTTCCATGGGGTAGTTGGCACGTCAAGAATGAGACGATACTAGATCATTCGGAACCTGAATATTACAGGAACTCACAGTTGTCACAACCGTCATCAGCGCCATCTGTACATGATCCGTTGTTTGGCATAAAACTGTTTATCTTAATGGGCCTGGCGGTTCCGGTAAAACAACACGTGCAATAAATCTATTCCTGAACCCGCCGAAGTTCTGCAAGAGCTCTGATATGGTTGTGCTGACTCCGACTCACCGACTCGCCAGAGAGATGAAACAACGAGTGGTTAAGTCACATGCCTATCACAGTTTCTTTCGATGGAAGGGAGGCGCATGGACTCCAGAACGAATGGATGAGAAATATATCTCTAAGATTATTTTCTGGGATGAGATTTGCACGGTATAAGTGGACGTGTTAAAAATGTTTCTTCAATGGCTGTTGACAAAAAATACAGCCGTGGTTATGTTAGGCAATCCCGGTCAACCCCCACCATTTGTTGGCGAATCCCCACATCGCCGGTTAAAAGAGTCTGTCGATTATTATGAGGAAATGCTCGAGGACCACAGGGCAATCAATGAGTCGTTGAAAGAATTTAAGACGTTAATACGACTACAGCCGAATAGCGTCCAGTGCTCGATAATGCGTAAAGTAATTCTAGAAACAACGAACGAGGATTTTTGGAAGTTATGTCATCCTAGCGACCTGATAGTTGCATCACGAAAATGTGTTCGTGATTCACTTCAGCAGCGATTATTTCTGCTTCATCGACAGAAATATTCAGGTCTGCGTGTCCCAATGTGTTATCGCCCAGCAGATACAAGTAAACAAAATATTGATGGATGGATTCCTGGAACCCATGAGAATTAAAAACTTGTATTGAATGATATTGTTGTCGTCGATGTGGATGTGGTTGAGAAAGCACTGGCGGCTGAAGCATCGTGGACCCTAGGATATGCTATAACTATTCATTCATCCCATGGATTAACTATTTCTGATACTACATTTTAGATCATCGATGACCGTATCGAATGGTCAAATTTAGTTTATTTAGCATTATCAAGAGTTACGGAAGTCTATACTATTGAGAGTTATCCCTGAATTTATTCAGGATAAATCCAATGAGACCCGCACTATTGTGGACAAGGATCAAACTCAAGGCAATGGCGATGATATAAAAATAAGGAAAAAATTAGCTGGGTATCAACAAAGTGACAAGAAAAAATAAACGCGAGTTTGATCATGATGTGTCGATGATCATGACGCTACGACAGCAACAAAATAATCACTGTGCAACCTGTAACACAGTAATGTTATGGCAGCAGTATTCTGATAATAATCCAAAATAATTTACCGTGGATAAAATTAATAGTAGTCGTGGCCATACACGTGATAATGTGATGCTGACCTGTCTTGAGTGTAATTGACGTAGGGGTGCTAGCTCCTTGGGGACCAGTGAACCTTCACTTTCGGGAAGGCGGTGGTAATTGAGTATCTTCAGGAATTATTGTAATTGTTCACGGACAAATCCATGTTGAGGAGCAGTTGAATCTAATCTGTAGATTGCAGGTCTACCCGTGGATCTTACCAGGCTGGAAATTTTATGTGTGGTTACACACCAGACTGGATCAGTCTCTCTGTTTTATACCTCCTCCTTCAAGCTCTCCAGCTTCATATAAATATCTGACAGTCAGATTACCTAGTACTGGTTGTTTTGAGAAAGAGTCATGTCGTTGTACTGGTATGCGTTTTTTCGTGATTGCATTGATGGCTTTCATACAAATTCCACGTGTAATTTCATTATTTAATGCGGCTATCACACTTGGCAGTCTTGTAACCCGTTCACGAGATCTTGTGTTTGTGGAAATTTCTTGAGCGTATTGATATCCAATAATCGCTCAGCAAATGTTCGATTAAATCGTTCAACTATTGCCTGATCAAGGTGTAACGCAGTGTGTCCTCGTCTGATTTTGACGTTGTGTTGTGTCATCATCGATGTTACTGCACCAAGAAATTATTTGCTAGGATCAACCTGTAGTAACTGGCCATTGCATGGACCCTCGTCAATAAATTCGTTCAAACGCAGATGCAACTTCGGTTGCTGTTTTAGCTGATAACGGCTCTACTTCTTGCAACATCAACAACTTCTTCCAGTTTTAATAGTATCATGTGGTAAAAACAAAATATTGGCCTGATGAACTTCTTTGGGAGTACTGACATCAAAATGCCCATACTGAATTCGTTAGGGGGCGGTAGATAAATTTGCAATATAGCCTGTCGTCCTAACCAATCTGCAGCAACAATACATGTGACCATTGCAGCGTCAGCAAGTTTACTAATAGCAGCTCTTCCCCTCCAGTATCCCTTTGGGCTACAATAAATTGACTCAATTATAATAATAATTATCGGCTGATTAATTAATATCCCCTAACACTAATTTACCTTTCATCGCAGATCTTATCAGCCAATAGCTAGTGATACTTGCAGATTTTTATTTTTTACCGACTTTAGTGTATGTATCAACTTCACGTCTTCGATATGTCGTTGTTGTAGATCTGGACTTTTATAAGCAACATCATGAACATGACATGCCTGATCAATCTCATTCACTGGAGACTCTCCTGGTTTGGGTTGATTTCGTTCATCGAGTCGAATATCAAGTCGGATTCCAGGGCCACAATAATTATACGAAGAAGATTTTTTTCGCCAGAATACTTAGCCTACGGAGTTCCTGGTAATTTTCCAATTGAAGCAGCGATATCCCCACCTAACTTCTTACGAGACGAAATAAACTTTTATTTTTTGTAAAACATTTCAACACTTGCCTGTAAATGGATGCCTTTTATCCCTCGTCGTTATTGTTGCTAATTCACTGGTATTGGTGGGTGTCCTGCATCGAACACAATATAAATTCATGTATTCGTAATATTTGTTATTATAATGGATGTTATTGACTTCTCAGCGACACGAAAAATAGTACCACTGAAGCACCATCCAGCATTGCCAAACTCTATTCGAGCAATTATCATAGGGCCATCTGGGCCTGGAAAGACTCAATTGCTACTCAACGTGATAATGAGATGGCTTAAGTGGGATAAGTTATATTTAGTGGCACCTTCCGTAGATGATCAGCGATGCTACAGTGTGCTGGTGGATTTTAATGATAATGCGAGGGAGACTGCAGCTGATACATCGGCCGGGGATGATATTGAATTTATTGCTGATATCGATGAGGCTCGACGGGGATATAAATAATTTGGTGGTGTACCACGATGTGATGTTAGACAAACAAACAAATACATCTCGAATATGATTTGATTTATGTTACTCAGCAATAACTCAAATACCTTAAGTCATCAGAGATAACTGCAACGTTTTGGCGATATTTAATAGGGTTGATATACAGACTTCGTGCTCCGGTGACATGGATATGAGCAAATTTAAAAACTTTTTCTCGCACGCTCAAGCGACCCCACATGGATTTGTCACGATAAAGTTATATGACCACAGATCGAGGTATCCCATTTGGCACGATAAAATGTTTGATTGAGACAGTAACCCACTGACGGTATGACTGTATCGAGATCAATAAACAGTCTATAGAAATTTATATACCCAGCAGCGCAGCACAATAGCGGTCAGTTTAGCGTAGAAGCAGTGATTTTACAAAATAAATACCAAAACGAGACCATAGGGTCAGCCCTCCCTGCTGATCTGTGTTATCACAGAACACGACTAGCAAAGATCACCATTTAGGGCGCGGCGCTTGAAATAGCAGAGCAGCCATAGATTTCTACACGCATGGTTTTTGCTTATGACGCTGGAAGAGCCTGTTGTTTCCAATTAACACTGACGCAAGCGTGGACAAATAACAAAATTGGTTCAACGATGAGACAATATAATTTAATGTTTAGAACTCGGTAAATACGCGGTATATGGTAGACCAAATCTGAGAATGGGTTGCGCTAACAAGTCTGGTTGTATCCGCCAGGAATGATTTCGGGTGTCAGGAGAGTCTTTCGCAGTTTGTCATCCGTCGTCACACCATCAGCCTGATTTCATTCCTATCCAAATTTTAGTGATTTGCTCAGTGTCGCTAAGTCGGCCCCTCACATCTAATTTCCATATCCTCACTTTTATGGGGGAAACTCGCTTGTATCCAAGAGTTAATGCTTTTACCACAAGTGGCTTGGTCATTTCTTCGGGATTACAAATATTAAATTAGAAGTGGTGGATGTCGTACTCAGAACTTGCCGAAACAACAGAGCCGCTTTCGTCAAGATTTGAGGCTAGTGGTATTTGGACAAATCCAATATTGATTTTTAGCTCACGGCTATTTACATATGCTTTCAAAGCTGCGTTTTGGGGTTCAGTTTGGGTCTGCAATGGACATGATCTTGTTAAAAATCATGTTGAAGGTGCCTGTTATGCAATCGAAGGTCTCAAGAACACAGCGTTTTGTTACTGTCAACATATCTTATTGCAATGGTATTCTGTGGCTGGATGGGATCAGCCACGTTACGAACAGAATCCATGGCAATCTCAACATCTTAAGACCGACCAATAGGCACACCACCATCCCTCAGTGTGCCATGGGCAGCAAAAGCGCAATGTTGCCGATTGCAACATTGGTTGGTTCGGGGAGGAGCGTAGAGCAATCCACTCCAGAGGTTTAATGTTTCTGGCGGCATTGGAGCACACAACTAGATCATCCAGGTCTACAGTTAATAGCTCCTTTGCTAAAACTCGGAATGACGGCCTTGATGACATCGTTCATGGGGTCAAGTGCGCTTATTAATTCCACCGAAAGCACAGTAGCGCTGGAGATGCTTGCCCTGGAAACTCTAGAGTGTCCGTAAGCAAAGAGGTATTTTTGTCGGGAAGAGTTTGCGCCATACCGAAAGGAATGGGTACGGCTTCAAGTAACTCCACATCCAATAGTTTTCCGGTGTTGGAATGTGCTCAAATGTCTTAACACTGCGATCGACAGGAAACCGCAAACCCGCCACTAGTTTTTATTCTTAAACTGTAACTGGGAGTAGTTCACTGAAAGTGAGTGTAGGTCGCGTCCTCTGGCTCTACGAAGATACAAAATTGTTCAGGAGGGAATGCAAGGCTATTTGCCTCGCAAGCGACTTTGATGTGCATGGCTGAGAGGGTATAATTATGACGGAACACGTCCATACAGATTATTTCAGCAGAGCTGTAGGGAGACTCCGTAACCTCCCTTTATGATGCGGAAATCTTTGCGATCTGGTCTTTGGAGAGGGACATTTACTGTGTTTCTAATGGCATTTTGTTGTTATTTACACCCGCGTTCCCCAAGTACAGAATACTCGCTCCGGAGGTGACAATGTTGTTTAAATTTTGTTTAATATGGGGGCTTTGATGTTTTTCATTCGTCCGACGTTGCTCTTGAGTAGCAGTTATTTGTTTCAGAGAATGACGGCGAGGCTCTGTAGTTTTCTACTACGCCCCTGTGACGCGACATTTAAAGTATACAACAGACTACTTGACCAATTTGATGTGTTCGACTTTGAAGTAGTAGACTGGGTGGAGACCAGTAAAGTCCTTTTGGCTTATACGGAGACATAAGACCACGTACTGTTTGCTTCCAATGCAACTGAGTATGGCGTGGTCTGAAAGGATTTTGTTGGCTGGCTTCGAGTGGTCGTTGAATCCAGAAACATCAACATACCTTTGATTTACACTCGAAGTTATTTTACCATGTCACATCATGGAAGGCAACTAATATGTACCAAAGTGAGGTGGTACTCTGCTGAGTGATCATTTGCCAGAAAAACTGGCAGTTAACAGCCGAGAGCTGGGATTCTGTGGTATTGGCACGAAAGGCCAGTGTACTCATGCCTCCCTAAATTAATTTGAGCAGCTTTGTCTTCGTCACCAGCGACGGCATCCAAAAGGCAAGCTTTGAGAGTACGACCCTGCTTGCGGCTAGAGCACCGTTGCGGAAAATAACGTCATCGTCGGTATCTTTACAGACCCACGCGATTGTGTGCTTGGCGCCAAAGATGGCCTTTGCGCATGTTCCCAATAAAAGCCAAAAATATGGGTCAGTCGGTTATCATAGCGTATACAAAATTACTGAATGCTGACACAAAGAAGAAAGCGTTGTGGGGATCACATTGCAAACTGATAAGATTATTGCAACTGTTTAGCCTCTAATATACTTATGTCTGCCATCTATTGCTGCAAGAAAAGATGTTTCCTCGACACGAATGCTAATTTTTGTACCGTCGCCCCTCAGGGCTGTAATCTGTCGCTAGATTTCCTGGTTCATAACGTCTATTTCAAAGGCACTCATTGGTAGGTTTACAGCCTTTGAGATGGCGCTATTGTCGACGGAAAACATAAAGGTATTGTTAGCCGGAAGATCGCCAATAGGTTAACAGCGAATGTTCGGACAGCTGCTGTAGACTCAGAGAGAAGCCAGCGCAATCTTGAGGTCGCATCCCATGGGGGCCACCATTGACCTGAGAAAGATGATGTAAAACATCGGATTTTGGTTAGATTCCTGACACCGTATGTATAGGTCGGGGACTGTATGTGCTTGAATGGTCTAAAACCTGGCCGATACATCCTCGCCTATCCGTTTCAATCTTATTCCGATCGTACCGTTTGTGTCCATTTATGTATATTGCCGTTCCGATAGTACTCTCGTATGAGTAATAAACCTCGCCATGAAGCTCTTTAATTAGCACTCTAAATGTAACATTGCCCATGATATTATCCTTTAGCAGGCGGTAGCATATGGTGTCTGCCTCGTTCACTAGCTCGAGGGACGTGCTGCCGGCCCGAAGAGACCTTATCAACATTTCGAGGCGTTTGGTAAGTTAGTCCAGGGCCGCTGTATCAGAGGATCGCGCAAGCATTTTTAACTGCATCTTGGTCAGTTGTCTTCTATGTAATTTGGATGTTACGGTTTATCTTCCTTCAACAGCAGCAAATCTTCTCAGTTTTCAGGTATGTCATCCCATGCAGCTATATCGCACGTAACTACCATATACTGGCGCCCTTTTACTTTAAACTTCTGAGGTTTTCTGAGCATGGCTGACCTGTACTCGGATAAGGTTGGCTTTGGCAAGTAGCAATGATACCTTCAGGCAGCCTTTCCAACACCGACTGATGTTCAATCCCGCTGCCATGGATAGTCTGCTATACGCATCTAACCTCCTCGTGGGTCTACTCGACGGCCTTTGTTGCGTGGGCAATAGCCTAGGCGGTGGCTTTGACTGGTTTTATTAGAGGTGAAAATCACTTTACGAATTCGTAGGTGACGTCATCCTGTGCGCGTTTAGCATATCTCTAAGCTTGATACGGTGGGCCACATACTCCGCTAGTATTCATATCTTGCTTATCACTCATGCCATTTTGGTAAATGATATAATCTTTGAAAGAGTTATAGTCTTTAAAAGTATTTGTAAGACTTTAATCTGACACAACACCCTCCTTATCAAGGATAGCCCAAAACTTTAATGGGCCTGTGCTGGTCAGGTCTGTAGTAACGTAGCTCTTAGGTATGGACGTTCTCTCGTAAAAGAAGCCACGAAACTCGTGCCAGTCCATGCCAACAGCACACAAAGGGTCACCATATTCTGTTTGGCTCTAACTACCTTTGGTATATAATGGCGTGGAGCTGAGCCAAGTACAAGTCGGCGCACTGGTGTAGTTCGATGCTGAAGACACGCGTAGGTTGTTTTCTTCCCTCTAGAATCACGTCGTCATAAAGGATGATGTTGTCTTGTCCGCACTCTAAGTCATCCATGCCTGGGGTCTCTTCGATATTGGAGATAAACGTCAAAGGTCCTTAATGGCGACAGGTGTTTTGCTCAGTTTTTCACTCATGAACTCTACCAGCATTTTGGCCTGCTCGAAAATGGCAGCGTTGTTGCTTTGCCGCTGGATGTTTCACTTGTGGTCGTCGGCGCTGGGTGCAACTATTTACAGCCTGTTTAATTTCATCTAACGCATAAGGAGGTTCGGAAGCAGCTGCGTCTTTCCAAGGCTAATGAGCAGCAGCTGGATCCAGTAGGCAGCAGTGTCCAAAGGTGTGGTGGAGCGGAAGCATTTTTATAGCTGAAAAGTCAATGATATCCATGTTATTAAAGCGTTGCTACACCATTTAAAATGCTCACATATTGTCTGTGCTGTAGGCAAGCGACTGAAACTGTAGGCGGGCACAAGGTACAGTTCATCAATGGGGAAAAATCCAGGGAACTTTTGTGGTACACAGAGTTAAAAGTCCACCATCGTATCCCTGATAGTTGATACGACAGGGCATGAGTACGCAAGAAAGACTCCAATATTGCTGCCAGCCATGAGAAGCTACCGGAGCGTCGTTCTCTGCACCGGCTGAAAGCTGGCTCAGTAAATGTGCAATGCAACACTGTCAAACCCTTACTCAGATCGTCACAAAGAGTATTCCAGGGGCAATTGCGAGTGGCTTTTTGCCTGCTACCCTGGCCCAGCAAATGCAAAGTCGACTTTACCTCTTCCAGGAATGGACTCGGCAACAAAATGTGTACTAGTCCTCGATAGAGGAGTGTCAGATTGCCCGGAAGCTCGTCTACTAAAATCCATATTTCATATTTTGCCACTCGGTAGCACTGCAGGATAGTCATCTATTTCTTATGTTGTTCATTGTTTCGGTGTGTCTGCTTCTTTCACTCTGGCATCATCCTTGTCGTCCATATCGTAGTCCATAGTAATTTGCTGATGTGTATCGAGAACAGATATACGTAGATATACAGCCACCTCAGGTCCTCCATCTCGCAAGCGAGTGGAATTTCAGGCAAACAGAAGTTGTCGTCGATACGGAGAAGCCCCACCTAATGTCACTACATAAGTCTGTTTCTGTAAACTGAAAACCTACCTCTAGCCAACGTTGGCGAGCCTCATCTTTCCACACAGTTGTGTAGACACAATACGTAACCATAGCAACCGCAATGTCGGTCAATGCGTAAGAAGCCTATAGAACAGGATGCGCATGCCGTTAAGGATGAGATGCGATATCTACCAGTAGTTTTTTGAAAGATCTTGCTGTACCTGGCCAGTAACTATGTGGAGGTCTGCGTCAAGCTCTGTATGCAGGGGGGCTGTTGTTGTATGCTAAGGCCTCGCTCTTGCCTTTTTACAGCGTCTGCCGGCTAGTCCGTAGATAAAATTTGCTACCTACGTTTTGTCTCAGTCACTGACATGTGAGCATAGCTGTACAGCTTAACCTATACCTTCGTTGCGTTATAAAGCACAATTTGTGCGGAACAAGCTATCAGAGGATTGTAAAATTCAATCCCCCTTTCATCTGCATACATTAGGACTGTGTCCGAGACAAAAAGTCATGCCTTGAGGGATATTAAATGGGGTTAGTGTTTGTAACCTCCACCAGGTAAATGAGGCCGGGAAAATTTTGACCATCTCGGCTTCTGCGGGTAGTCAAAATTAGATAGCACAAGCAAAGATGATAGTCTGACTATCATAGCAGCACAGGTGCGGGATATGCGAATGCCAAGAAGGTTATATCTGGAACTGTGTAATAAGCAGCTCATTGGGCGGAAAACAGTTGTAATGGCGCAAGAGAGTAAGCGAGTCTTGGCTGTAGTGTGAGAGCGAGACCCGTAGGATCATTTCTTTGAAGTGCTGTTAAACACAACCCTTAACCTGTCGGGAACGCTTCTCGGTCCAGCACGCCGAACTCGAATAAGCTTTTAGCCTTTCTGAGCTGAAAATCTCTCAATCACGCTATTGCGATACACCAAACAGCCGGGCTTGATGTTATGAATATGATACAGCTCACGGATAAGATCATCAGGCTCCTCTCGGGTGATTCGGACCAATCTTGTATATGCTTTATCAAGGGCAGCAAGATGGAGGTGTTTCACGATGTCGTTGGCAGATTTCATGGAAATAATCATCTCTTTAGCGTTGCTAGGGCGATGTCATTTTCCGCTGAGCTGCTGTTTGACTTTGGTTGCTGAGGTTCTACCTGGGCAGGTTTGTTGTCGTAAAGCTGCTTAAAGGTCTTAACTTCTTATTATGAGACACAAATGCAAGGTCAGAGCTTCACTTCTTGCACCGTTGCGTGCATTGCGTCGCTTAGAACGCACATACAGTGGTTAGGACGAAAGTCCAGACAATCACTGGTTGATCGTAAATTGTTCACCCAGTTGGGGTATACAGAAGTCTGAATTGTATGACTTCCCGTAAATCCTTCTCTGGCCAATCAAGCGGAGATTCATTGCTTTCTTCGTGCATGAAGATAATACGAACCCCAGGCTCAAGGGAGCCACAGGTCTCCAACCATGTTACTCGTCGTTAGGCATAAAAGCGATTGCCATCATTTTGTGTTAGCACAACACCAACCTTTGGAATGACACGAGTCCAAGTCCTATCACTTTTGATTTTGCCTCAAAGATAGAACTCGACCTCTAAAACGTGGATATGCTCTTCATTATCCAACAGTGTGGGACTGAGAGTAGGAATGGGCGCTTCACGCTTGTGTGCCAGACGTGGAGCCGGCGCAAACTTCAAATCTCTGAATAGATTTTATTTACTTTATAATTCCTTGTGGACAATGTAATTTTTCCGGTGTAACACTATCTCTAAATGGATTTTCTTTCACCTTTATTGTTGAAGATCAAGCTGTCACCTGGTCCTTTGTTCTTTATACACCAAAGAATGCTGCACCTTATTGTTCCCACACCAAACATAGAGCCAGATTCAGACTGCATTCCCTTTACACACGACCGAGGTATATTTTGCAAAACCCACTAAGACTTTGTTTGTTACACTGGACAGTCTTACCAAGCATCGATCACTGACAAAGACCATGGCCTTTCATTGTCGTTATGCGTATACTTATGGTGTCACACTATTTCAAAATATTGTTTGCACATACCATTTTCTCTAAGACTGCTCAGGGCCATACGGCAATCTTGAAGCGTGCAAATATTTTATATCCTGTCTGGGGACGAAAAGAGAAACATTCGAGATCGTGCTGCCACGACGCATCGCTATCCGCATGTCCTATTCGCGGAATTGTTTACTAGATGGAAAGTCATATTAAATTTGGGTTTCACCGGAAGACTTACGATGTTGGTACATGCTGAAAATGGTGCCGTTTTGACATCCAGTATGGCGACCATAGTAGCAATCTTGAAAATCTTGTTATTGCTACTCTTCCTTAATTTAATATCATATCAACATGGTTTTTATCAAAATGCTAATTATGATATCTAGTTTGTCCAGAATGAAAATGGTACTGATCTGATCTCAAAAACTGTTGACACAATGAATAAATTGAAAATCGTCACTAATTCTCCTGAAAGGATAGTCAAATAACCCAAACGTTTTCTAATTGTGTCTTGTTTATCTTAAATGAAAATGGTGCCGATCTTTAATTCAATCTGGCTGCCACAATGGCTAATTTAAAAATATTATCGCTCAAATGGTACTGATCTGATCTCAAAAACTGTTGACACAATGAATATATTGAAAATCGTCACTAATTCTCCTGAAGGGATAGTCAAATAACCCAAACGTTTTCTAATTGTGTCTTGTTTATCTTAAATGAAAATGGTGCCGATCTTTAATTCAATCTGGCTGCCACAATGGCTAATTTAAAAATATTATCGCTCAAATGGTACTGATCTGATCTCAAAAACTGTTGACACAATGAATATATTGAAAATCGTCACTAATTCTCCTGAAGGGATAGTCAAATAACCCAAACGTTTTCTAATTGTGTCTTGTTTATCTTAAATGAAAATGGTGCCGATCTTTAATTCAATCTGGCTGCCACAATGGCTAATTTAAAAATATTATCGCTCAAGAATATCAGAGATGGCTTTAATACCCAGCAGTGGAAATGAAGAACCTGTCTTATCTTGAGATGCTGGAAATTCGTTTCGGAAATGAGAGCGTCAGTTCCTTTGAAGGAAATGTTATAATTAACTTACATAATTTATTCCATGATAAGGCGAGGGATCGAACCCAACAACTAAGTTTAAGTAAAAAGTTATATGCAAAGTGTTATTTCATCTACATATAACTGCAGGACGTGTCGAACTGTGAAAAGATGGTGAATCATGTTGGTATTATTCACCGGGTCGACAGAAGGTACCAATAGGTAACGCCATTTTTCACCAGCCAATGGTCGTCCATCCATGTGCTCCATAAGGATGTGGAACAAAGTGGCTCGACGATTCATTTGGTTAGTGAAGGTGAGATAATGTATGTTTCCAGATCCTTCCACAAAACTACACAGAAAAAAAACATAAGCACAAAATTTTAGCATGAAAATGAAACATTGTTAATACTGCTGTTTTTAGTGGAAAAGTGATACCTACTGCTATGTCTTGCTATTGACTATTGCAAATGAGACAAAGCAGCTTGAAATATGATATTTAACTTGATTGTTTTATCAGCATTATTTTATCTCACCTTCTTTTGGATTTCGACATAAAGGCCATGGCCAGCTTCTTTCTTTTAAAAAAGAGGTAGCCGTTTTCATCAGAAAGAGGATAAAGAAAATACCTAAATATTATGATTTGAGGGGAATGGGGTTATAATCAATCACGATCTTCATCATCAGCAGAATACGGTATGTAGAGATCTCTTTCATAAAACTTAAGTACAAGTTACATATACTTACGCTATGGCCTTAATCGGGCCAAGCCAATAACTACCCAACTTTCCAGTTATGGGTAAAACGAGAAACACTGCCAGAATTATTCCGAGGATGGTAAAAGCAGCATACAGAATTAGAAATCCTGAAATAAAAGTCGTCATTTATATTAAAAATACGACATCAGTACTGATAATGTTAAAATCTGATAAATACGTTCGTCTAGCTCAAACCATAAGTGGTGTGGAAGACAAGATAATCTTCTAGGTCGAAATTTTTACAAAATAGGTTAAAAAATTGTTTTAAGAATTAAACTTCATATTTTACAGGCTTTTCTTGAAGGCCGCTCATACATAATGTGTAATGGATTTTCAAGATTTATGACTTCGTGAATGCTGTAATGAATTTTGAAAACAATAACGAGTCTCAAGAAATAAATAACAGAACCATAGTTTAACCATTGTTATTAATATTGTCAAAACACACAAGAAGGTGCATCAATACACAAGTAGTTTCTTTCTTGTGTTATGACTGTCCTAGTTTTCTGCATCACATAATGTGATTTTAACCAATTAAAATTCTTGTCAGAAAGGACTAGTACACTTTTTTGTAATCTCTGTGATATATTCCTACTACTAATAACATTATTTGTATTTTGTTATGGTACTGATGATAATGAACTTGTTGGAATAACATATCTATTTATCAAGTCAATATCCTTTTACTCTGAATAATGACTGTTTAGTACCGGTGTTAACGAAACACCCAAATCCACCCGATTCCATTCAAATAGACCCAAATCCATACCAAATCCACCGAAATCGACAAGATATTGACATGAAAGTTTTTCTTTTGTTCGGCTTTAATAAAATGTCATGATCTGCATTAATATCGTCTCTAGGTAAGGCGTCTACGATATTAGCACATGTTCAACTTAGCGACGATGCGTGAGTAAAACGTAAAAGTATGTTTGCTCATTTAACACATTCCTGAAATTAAATGTAATCTTAAATGTTGCGATGCATTATGACTGTGTATTTGTGTTGTTTACCAAGTTCACTTGCTTCTATGACGACATAGTGAAATAAACTTTGAAAGAGAATCGTAACGGAAATGCGCAATATATTGTACATCCATACGATACTAAGTCTTGTTTTTTTATATGTTGAATAACCAAGTTCTATGTCAGCCATCTACGGCATACATTTGCAAATTCGGAATTTGGTTTGGACAGAATTTCGATTTACTCTTTTAAAATGCATATTCATGTTCAATTAATCGCCAATGTTTTCGTAAGTCTGTCGATTTAAATGAAACAGGTATTTATAAAGTAATGCATGCAAGTTATAAAGTAACAAGTCATAAAATAATAATTTACGAGAGAAAAATATATATTTCATGAATAAACGTACAAATATGTTAGCACATTAATTTCTACAATTTGTCATTGATAATATTTTTTTGTCCTTTCTGATCCTGGCCGTTTGCGCTGGCCTGGCTTTTTCCCAACATTTTCGGAAGCCTTTGGACACTTAAAATTGAAGCTTGGGAATATAACTGTGACCAAAATATATATTTTTCAATAGATTTTTCAGGACAACAGAGAATTTGGATGCCAGTGATTTCCTGTTCTGATCGTATTCTATCTGCAAAGAGTTCAATTACTAATGCAAGGTCCTGCTAAACACCGCAAAGCCACGCAAAGTCACGCAAAGTCATGCAAAGTCACGCAAAGTCATGCAAAGTCACACAAAGTGAGACAAATTCATGCAAAGAGAGACACAAAATAATAATATGAAAGTTATATAAAATTCATAAGTTTAATATAAGTAATGTAATAAACTTGATATCGTATGATAAAGACAGATTCATTGTGACAAAAAAAGATGTACTAATGCTTTTCTATTACAAAATCAGCAATATCAAAACCGGCTGATTATAGAATATATTATATTTAATTTAATTTATTTTTGCATGTGTATCCTAATGTGTTAATTAAATATTTATTAACATTCGTAATCATATATTCGTGATGTACTTTTATAGAAAAAGAAAAACCATGGATGGTGTTGGTCCCTAACTGTCCCGTGCTTCGTACAAGGACAAGTACGATCTCAAGTAATTCTCGGCAAACTTAGGTTTTAAGGGTCTGGTACACAAGGTTTTGCCATCGCGACTGATTTCGATATTGGACACTCTGTATTGCTTAAACTCAAAAGGATTGGCAGTGGCGGCTCCGTTGAGGGCTTCGTTACTGACGATTCCAACGATTAAACGTTTGGGTAACTGTACTTGGAACAGATGATCTTCGATCTTGGATCGGAGTGCAGCGGCAATGGTGAAGGTTTTCACTTCCACGCGTCGTATCGGATACTTGTCAGTCGTTCTGCTCAAAGAGTGACTGATGTCGTTTCCCACTTTAGGTAACACTTCCACGCGTCGCACGTAGAGTCTGGCTTCTTGGATGATGGTTTTGTACTCGCTGGCATGGGCCATCAAATGGAAAACGGTACTGCTGAGATTCAGACTTGGGCGGATATCCACTCCGTTCAGCAAATACATTTCTTGCAATCACATGTCCAAATGCAAACGATCCATCAGTTCTAAACTACGTCCTTGCAGGATTTTCCTTCGACGGTCATTAAAGCCCACATTGTGAGGATCGTCAGCTGCTGTCAAAACTGTGTCGTTAAACTTGACCTCGCCAGCTGTGTCAAGTTTCCATACGACGCAAGCATCCAGATGAGTGTTCTTGACATCTTTTCTGTTCGTCAAGAGACTTTCCAGGTACGGTCGGTAAGGGTAAGTATACATGCTGCTGCTGACTAGTTTGTTATTCAAGTACAAATCCACTTCGGTGAACAAGGAATGCATTAAATTGTTGACGGGAGCTACTCTAGCATCGGTTCTCGGAGCGGTGTCGTCCGTTTTGATCACTTTGACTTTCAGGTACAAGTAACTGCTATTCAGATCGATGTAATCTTCGGGCTGTCCTTTGGTTTTCAAATTCGATAGGGGCTGAGGTCGTCAAAGAGGAGAGGGGATGAAATTCTACCCATTGAGATTCTTGCATCGTCATCATAGTGGGTGGCATGGCAAAAAGATCCATTTCCGACTCGAAACATTCGCAAGACCCTCGGTACATCAATTTTCTGTTTAATAATCAAAAACGTCGAATTCTTTGACGGTTCTTCTTTTCTTGGTCATTCTAGCTCTGTGGGTGTGAAGTCCTCTGGAGGGGTGTCTTTGTCGTCTTTTTCTGCCTTGTCCTTGCTGTGGCGAGAAGCAGGAATGCCTGGCTCAGCAGCGTCCAGGGCATTTATAGGAGTTTCTCGTCCACCCAAAATGTCTTTTCCAATTTCAAGCAAGATATTTTTGCCTGCTCTCAAGCAGGCTTCTTTGGGATTTTGTTTGTCGATGATGACATTTTGGAGAAATTCTTTTCCGTGCGTCAAAGAGGCGTCTTTCAAGGCGTGCAATCCTCGCGTCACCATCGGTTTCAAAATTGGGGACACCGAACGAAACGCCGATTTCAGCATATCTCCTAAACCATGTCCTCGCTGTCGAGCTACTCATCGGTACACAGGATACATGACTTACAAGTCGTTAGGGAATCGTTTTCGAAAATGGAGTTTCATTGTGACTTTCCCTTTGGTGAATGAAATATTTTGTCCCAGATCTCCTTTTATAGCAATGTTGACACTGTCGAAATACAACTCACTGACGGGTAAATAATGAGGATGTACAAATTCGCGGTGAACATGATAGGTGTTTCCAGCTTCCTTAGCCCCGGCAGAATCCACTTTGAAAGGAATGACTCGCAGTAACGGTACGGATGTGTGTCCCACCACGTTATACTCCACCACATCGGAGTACACAAAGGTCAAATTTAATCCTTGGTTCAGTTCTACAGGGGATCGAAAAAACCTCGTAAAAGTCAAGTTGTTGGCGATGGGTGGCATGAGTGGACCCTTGATCATCTTGAGGTCTCCACCCAAAATGTCAAACAATTCAGGATAAAATGTAAAGAAGAACGTTTTGCCATCCAAAATATTCATCAGCAGGTGACGAGCCACTTTATGGTATTCAAGGGTGACACTTCATTTAATTTTGTCCAAGGCTTTGCCAAACAACGCATTGAATTTGGAAGCGATCGTGTCCACCAGATGTTGACCGTTAAAATAATATCCTGCAGGAATTTTCAAAAATTAGATGCACCGTGGAGTATCGGGGGACACTGGTTGTTTCATAAAGACATCTATAGTTTTGTTTTCATTCAAGTATTGTTGTACTTGGTCGTTTAGAACTTCTACCTCAAAAGTGTTTTAATTTTCATTGAGGTTCTTGATTTGTGTAGGGTGAATCATTTCGAACAAAGCCACTTCCCAACGGGCTTCGTGATCCAATTGGATGGCGTCAGGTAATTTGGCCATGAAACAGCACAAAGTATTGTGGGGAAACATATCTATGGAACTGTCACTGGGTAAATGTTAAGTAAAATTGGTTATTCATAATTCCAGAGTTCTGCTGTCCGAGGGGTCACTTGAAGTCAAAGGAGTGTCCAAAAGAGGGTTATTGTGGTTGTTTTGGTGGTGACTGTTGGAAGGGTGACTGGTGTTGGTCGCAAGGCTCCCGTTGTTACCGTTAGAATATTTTAGGGAAGGGTTGAGATTATTTGTATCCTTGTTGCAAACTCAAATTGGCAATGGCAGCACCGATGACACAATACACCACAAAAATTTGGCAGAAAAATACGATTTGCGTTTTAGGTAAACGTTCTCCACACCACACCCACAAGGGCTGTTTTTGGAGATCTTCCAGAGAAGAACTCGGAGAAGGAGTGGTCACTGTGGTGGTTGAGACTGTGTTGAAGGGCATAATGGTTACTTCTTTTTATAGTCGATGACTTGCGAAGCGTCGATCCATGAATCAAAACTCGGCGGATATTCTTTCCAATGTACTTTGACTTCTTAGACACGACGTTTTCCCACTTTACGGGTTCTTTGATCTAGAATGCTTTCGATGTCGTACACCTCGTCTTCTTTTCTGGTCACGCGCTGTAACTCGGCCAATTAAAAAGTTCCTTTTAATACTTCCCCGTTCATGTCTTCCAATTTATAGACGGCAGGATGACGGCCACGCACTCGTTAAGTGACACGAAACAATTCGGTAGTCCAGTTGGGTAAGTAACCTTTGTCGAAAGTGCATTCGGTTTTGCCAATGAGCACCCAATCTCCCTTCGTCAACACTTCACTTTTCTTAGGGACAGCCACAGTCGGTGACGTACCAAACAGGCGCTCAAAGACGGTCGTTGACGGGAGTCACTTCTTGGGGGAGGGGGGCACATCCGATGCTCAGATGGTAAGATTGGTTGTACGCTTTGACCAGGTACGGTAAGACGTCGATATACTAGAGAGTGTGTTGATGCGTAAAATATTTCCACATGCGTTCTTCCAAGGTGGTTTGAAAACGTTCCACGATGCTGGCTTTGGTTTCGGGATTCTCGGTGGTGATACAATGAATGTCTCGTTTCTTTAATTCTTTTTGGAAAGCTTGGTTCAGAAATTCAGTGCCTTTGTCGGTTTGTCTTCGAAGATGGTGACGGCCACTTTGTTTCAACACCAGTTTTAGGGCTCGCACTAACTCAATGCTCGATTTGGAAGTCAATGGCACGACCCAGGTAAATTTGGAAAAGACGTCGATGACACAAAACAAATATTTATAGCCGCGATTGTAGGCGGTCAAATGAGAGACATGGGCTAAATCAGCTTGCATTGATGATTTATGCCATCCGCTCGGGTGCGATTTCTGGAAAATTTTCGTCGAATGGGTTTGTGTAAGGTGTACGTGGCTTGTTCTTGTAACCATCATTGCACTTGAGGTAAAAGGACACTTTCCAGTCGGGTTTTGGCAGCACGATACAATTTCTGAACTCCTCCGTATCTCGCAGGATGGGCTGGATCGTAGTAAATGCTGACTAACACATTCTCCATCAGGACTTTTTTTTTAATAAGTCACCCATTGTTCACTGATGCTACTTTGGCTGGGATGAGGTGGTGATGGTTTTGAAACGGCTTTACGTGTCCGACGTGCCACGGAAGTAGAGTCGAGGGGAGTAGTGGTGGTGGTGGTGGTAATGGGATGGCTTTTGGCTTGCTTTCTTTTTTCACTTCTGGTTTCCCTTCTTTTTTTCACTTCTCTCGAAGGAGGAGTGGACATCATCTTTTTAACCCAAGCTTTGAGTTCTTCTCGTTGACGTGTGGGGCAAGGGGTCAACAAGGACGCTGAAATCTTACTAAGGATGGGAGCCGCTGACTGTTTGAAAGACTTCTCGTACGTCTTCTTCCTCTAGCATCCGTGTGGCTGCATCTGTCTTGCTTACTGGGGATGGTGGTGGTGAAGGACTTTTCATCATGGTCTTAAAATCTTTCAGAGTCGGTCGAGCTGTTTCGTCTAATGCTTCTTGTGAAGGAGTTGCAATTCGTGTTGTAACTGGAACATCTCGGTCAAATGAGGATTGGGAGGTAAATGTGGGGTGCGCTGCTCTTGCCAACGATGAAATTCCATCCATCGTTTGTAAGGCACTAAAGTCAGTTTTCCTCCTTCCATCAGATTGCAAAGGTCACGTCTGAGATCTTTTGACCCAGAGGTCCCTTTTATCTTCTTAGTCCTTTTTATCTTGGACCCATGGGTAAAACACACTCCAGGAGTCCTCACAGCATGGCTCCCGCTATTCCTTTGATAATAGGACCTATCAGGGGTAAAAATCCTCCGCGTTGCACCAACATCTTTTTCTTTTGACGAATGGGGATTTTCTTTAGAAACCTTTGGCGAAGAACGTGTCGATGTTTGGAAAATTGTTCCTTCTGGTGTTTACACAAAGGTATAGTTCCTTTGAAGACATTCAAAAAACATTCGCACACGGTATCGATGACGTCTGTGGAAGCTGTTTGAATGAGTTGTTCTCGCATGGGTGGAGGGGCTTTGGACTGGACGGACAACACGTCCCAATGTTTGGCTAAACGAGGAGACAGTCCTTTCCTTTTCTTTCCTTTTTTGGAAAGAGAATGGTGGTGTTGTACACTTCTTTTAGGGGACATCTTTTTGGTTCAGGAGCTAAAATACACAGAAGTCCATCGCTTGACATGCGTCCTTTTATCTTTTTGACTAGTGGTAATAGACCAGGAATACTTCTGAGAAGATGCGGTAACAAAAGAGGCATAAAAAAATCCTCCCTTTTGGTTGCTCCTCCTTTTCTTTGCACAATGGGGCCTTTTCTAGGGTAGACGTCGATGCTTGGCTAAGCGTTTATTCGGATGCGGGGTCAAACGACGAGACTGTCCTTTTCTTTTTCCTTTTCCTTTTTGGACAGGAGAACGGCGATGGTGGTGGTGTGCACTTCTTTTAGGTGACATCTTTGTTTGTTCCGGAGCACAAAAACACTGATACCCATCGTTTGCCCCAGGTTCTTTGTTATAGTGGAATGCATCGCCACTGATTGTCGGTCCGTCGTATCATCTTCATGACAGGCATCACTCGACGTTGAGGGATTCGCAACAGACTCAATCGGGACAGTTCCTGCTTGGATAAATGCCCGATCTCTCTTGGACTTTGATTTTGGTGGCAGGTACTTTGTTAGCAGCTGCCGCAGCAACTAAACAGGTGCAGGGTGTCACCGCTGGAGAAGTTCTTGGAGACACGGGTTTCCATTTTTTTTTTTTTATCAAATTAGGAAAGACGCGTATCACATTGGATTTGGCTGGCATCACCAGCAACGGAGAAGTGGAAGAACCTGAGGCTACTGGTCGTGGCTTGGGGATGTAAGGTTGCGTTCTGGCCGAAGTGCCTCGCTTGCGGGTCGAAGCTGTTTTCTGTGGTCTTTTCTGGGGGATTTTCTTTTTATGGGGACTTTTCTTTTTCTGGGGCTGTGACCTGGTCTTGACACCACTGCTCTTTTTCTTCTGGGTAGGTTTGGGTCGTGGAATGGCTTTTTTCTTGGGGATGACTTTTGGGGCATTGGGATCCGTTTCTAAGAGGGAGCGAATGATGACTGCTCCTAAAGAAACACTACCTCCAGGTTTCAAAATTATTTGCTTTTTGGTTTGAGTGTCGATGCGGGTTCTGCCAGTTGCGTCAAGGCTACTTTGTTTCTCTCATAAAGCTTTTGGTTTGATGAGGGATGTGAATGATGCCTTGCAGTAATTGACGTGTTGTCACCGTAAACCATGGTAAGACTTCTCTGAGACTGGCTTCTAAGACACAAGCACATATTTGTGGATTTTTTTCGCGACTGATGCCGTACAAGGCACCGATGAATTTGACGGGAAGATGAGACTGAAGAGACGTCATGTTGACGATGTGAGAGACAGACCAAAAGTGTCCGAGGTTTTTATAGATTTTTTTAACTCGACGGGAACGTGTACACGACAGGCCCTCCGTCTTGACACCAGTGGTGAAACACATGGGTACGAAATCGCAAATAATCGGGGTAGTGGGTTTTAAATCCACGAGAAAATAGACGTGAGGGGTTGGAGTGGCATCGTCGTACGAATGAGTCAGCCAAGGAGTTCCTAACTGTTTGGCTAAGACTTACACTTGAGATTTATCTCTAGGGCTTTTAAACAAGACCACGTAATGAGCATTGAGACTGATAGTGCGATGGGCTTTACTTTGTTGAAACAAATTTTGGGTGATATATATATGACACTGGCATTAAGATGATGCCCTTGGAGCGTAAACCACAGTTTAATTTCTTCTTCGTCTTCTCCTAACATATCGTCGAAGATGACCAGATGTGTTTGACTGGGGTCAGACACGATCCTGTCGTCTTCGCCAGGAATGCCTTCCACAAACACGATGAAATCGCCTTGACTTTCTCACAGGAGACTGTACGCCGATTGCCACTCTTTGTAACACCACACGATACGCTGAGGTGGACGATCGATCAAATGACTTTTATGTTCGATCAAATGTTTGACAAATTCGGTTTTCCCTGAACCGTTCGGTCCAGGAATTAACATGTTAAAGGGAAGGTGAAGATACAAGGCCTCCCAACTGGAACGATCTAAGTTTTCGTCGATGACTTCGAAAGTGGTGGAAGAGGGAGCAGAGACAGCAGAGGTAGTCATAGTGCAGGGAATGTCACTTTTGAAACGAAGACAGACAAGACAAGAGTTTTTATACTTTTTTCATGACACGTTTATTTCAAAACATTTTAAAAATTGAACACTAAAGACAAAAATACATAAAAGCCAAATGATTAAGTACATGGATAAAATGCACATCAAAACGATCAAAGTGGAATATAAACTGGTCACTGTACAACATTTTTGTGACGAAGATGTGGTGTCCGAGAAACACTGGGTAATGTTCTTAGAGTCTCTACACCTGGGACAGTCACACAATGGGGCCCTCCCGGAATGGCCTTTCGGGGATGTTCATGTCAATGACAGTCCTGTCCTGAATGGGGTGGATTTCCTCTGTGTCGGGTTCTTCTTCTGACACTGTGGTAACACAGGTTAAAAAATTGCTTTTTGCACTGAATGTTTGAATTTATGATCACAAATGTTTGGCATAGTTTTCCGCTTCTTTTGTCCAAGCCTCGAAACCAAAACTTTTCCAGTCACGTACATCTTTCCAGTGGGGGTGTAAATCACAAGCTACACACACATCTTCGTAAACATCTTCAGTGACTAAAAGTTGACGAAACTTTTTTTTCCCGTAGAGGTAGAGAAGTATCGAGATGAAAGCGCAAGGCTTTTTACAGAATGAGTCTCTCGTGTACATTTAAAGGTACCACCCTCATGTTTTTGGGTGGTCCTCTGAGGTACATATCGTAAAGAGCCCACAAGGAATCGGCTGGTAAATGAAATCCCAGAAAGGAAGTCACTAAGACACACACCACACGACGACTCAAATTCATTGGATACAGTTCTCGTAAAAAGTATTGGTAATCCGCCACAGTCTGAATAGTGTCATTGACTTCTTTCCACGGCAATTGTTGTATCACTAATGATAAAAGTCGTGGCATGGTAACAAGTTTTTATACCCTCTTTTGTTGAAGGTAATAAATGTACTTTTTGAACAGAAGCGGTTTTATTTCAGTACCGTACCAAAATTGTTTAGTCATTAACTCACACAGCACACGCCGCACAGAAGTTTCCTCTTGAAACAAGATTTGTTCGTGTAAAAGAGGTTGGTAATCCTCTAACTCTTCCTCTGGAATTCGGTGTACTATGGTCACCTTGTAAGTAGAATGAGTAGCATCCAACGCTTTCTGAATGTCGTGTGAGTCATCAATGTCTGACCATTGGAACACTTTGAAATGAATCAGTCCTCTTATACCATTCAGATATAAGAGGACTGATTCATTTTAAAGTGTTCGAATGGTGACGTAACGGTTCCAACATCGGTGACGTAACGGATACAATTGTTCTTTGCGTTGGACTTGTATTTTAACAATCTTTCGGTAAATGCGTTCTCTCAACTCCACAGGCAAACCACAAATGTTCTCTTGTAAAGTATCCAACAAGAGATTACTGAGGTTGTCCTACTAAAGGTAGGTAGTGACAGTGCGGAGACCATCGAGCATATTCTAGGGAAGCTGAATCTTTCTGCTCCCACTGGTGAAGTGACACACCGCAACTGAAGCACTTGACTTTATCACCTTCGCCCAAGTAGATAAATCCGGCTCTGGCTAGTTCTTCGGGGGTAGGTCCTTCCAGATATTTAGGCCACTTTCCTTGGAAGGTTTGTAATCGACTTTCAAAGTCACAGTATTCAAACAAACGCACAGAGAACGAATATTCCTCTTTCACAGGCTCATTTTGTCAGGCATGGATGATATCCGTAGGGTGGTAGCTGCATGGTTTCACATGGAGGATGACATTGACCATGAAAACCAGTAAAAAGTCCACGATAACGAGTGGCATCGCTTTCGCATCCGTCAGGTTTGACACGCACAGCATCACTTTCCACGGTAGGTGTAGTAGTAGTAGTAGTCATAGCAAAGTTCCCATTATGTGGTACTGAATCGCTGAGGTCACAGCGTATTGCATCCCTGCAATCGCAAGGCACAGCATCGCACTCCACTTGAGAATCACCGAACTTGAATGGTGTCTGTTTAAAAGGATTCATCTTTCTCGCTTGGCAATGGTAGTCACAATGAACTATCGGTCTTGGACGTTTTCCATTTTTATACTAGTCGTAATGAAGTCTCGAGCTTGTAAATCTTTCTTTTTTTATGCCTAGTTTTGGAAGTCTTCCTTTTTCTCTTCCTGGACAACGGTACTATCTTCTCTCAGGTACCGTCATCAATGTACTGCAGTGTGATGGGTGGAAAGGCCATACAAAGGTAAGGACAGTACGGAGACCATCGAGTATCTTCTAGAATAGCTGAATCTTTATAGATACATCGATCCATACGCAACGTCAGACCACAACTGAAACACTGTACTTGGTATCCCAGTCAAGTCTCAGGTCCCAAGTAGACAAATCCTGTTCTAGCTAAAACATTCGAAGTAGGTAATCCTTCCCTATCCGTATGCCATTTTTCAAACATTTCCAATCGACTGGCACAATCACAATGGTCAGGGAGGAAGACAGGAAAATTGAACCGTTTGAACTTGGAGTTCGCAGTGGTTCTCTCACTCGATTCTTGCTGTGTCGAAGTCATCCTTCTTGCTGGTGGCAATCGTCTTGGAACCATTTTCTTATACCAGTGTGTCCGTAAGGTAAAGGAAGTGGTTGGGAAGCCGCACTCGCTTCTGGTACACGATTTGATACAGTTTTTCCAAAGGTCGACTGTCGATTTGGTGTGTGGCTAAACGTACAATCTTGTGAGGCTCGTAGGTGGTCACTTTAAAATGTTGATCCTCTCCAGACTCCAAGACTTCTTTCAATACCCCAAAGTTCACCGCTTGACCGGTGTGATAATTGAGAGTCAATCCTTTCACTTTACACTCGGTGTGCACTTCTCCTTGGGGGTCCCGGTATTCGTAACCGTAACTTTTGGGACCGCCACTAGCAAAACATAGAATCTTGTCGTCAGAGTGCTCGTCCGTCCAGTCTCCTAAACGGTCTCCTTCGATGTCAGAATGCCGGTGAGCCAGACGATCGATGTAGATGCAACTGTCCGCGTCAAAATACAGCACACGATCTCCTAACAGTTCTAAAGTTTCGTACAATTTTAAGCGAGAACGGACTGTCACGTAGGCCGCAATGATGACATTTCCAAATTCTTCGGCCTGTACAAAGTCCAGTTCTTCTTTGTAATTCACTAAGATCAAGTCTTCACGAAGGACGTCCACGTGTTTCATGTATTTTGTTTTGTCGTGAATCATCTGGAAGTAGCGTGAAGGTTCTGTCAAATACTCCGTCTTGGGTAAACACGGTCGTTATGCCATTTTGCCCCACAAGCAATTTAACATCACTTTGGCAAGCGATCGTCGACCTTCGTTTTTCTCGATGTGGTCTAAAGTGATGCCTTCCTGCTCAAAGTATTTCTCTTTAAATTTCCTTTGGTCTTCGGGAGTGTGACACCAGGAAAGATAGCCACTTGCTTCTTGTTTCAGTTTCAAAAAGGCATCCACGTAGTCTGTGAAAAGGTCTTTCTGAGTCTCGTCGCCCTTGTGGTGCTGTTTTGTCTTGGGAATGTGGTAAATTTCGTACACCTGTAACAATTGGTATCACAGGCCCAGAGCTTTGAACAATTCCACTCTGACCCACGTTCCTGTCAAGGCGCGTTCTTCCTGGCTGTGCTGACAAGGTCGGTTTTGGTTGCACGTTCCGGCACAAGTACGGCACAAAGGAAACATCAGTTCTCCTTCGCAATGGTAAAGTAAAACAGGATGGTACAAGTCGGTGGGAGGCAAGACTTTACATTCAATCAGTCCTTCGTATTGTCGAATTTTTTCTACGTCAATGTGTTCCGTCAGCAATTGTGGGTGCGGAAAAGCGACAATATTTGCACACGTAAGGATACAGCGAACACACGTCCAGGTATTTGATTTCCTTTCCTTTCTCTTCGTCGGTGTGGTACAGCAAACAGGTGGCATTCGTCCGTCCTCCATACAAACTGTCCCGAGGTTTCAAAGGCTCCACTAACTTGTAACTTTCCACGATGCGTTTAAACTCGGGATCGGTTTTCAAATGGTGGTCGTACTCGTGTTCCCACATTTCCACCATTGGTATCCTTGCTGTTCTAACTTTAAGCATCGCTGACAAGTGGCCTCGTACAAGTCTTCCATGGTACGTTGTAAAACTGATTTTGGGTGTACCGTTGAGGGTAGCAGATGGTACATCCGTGAAATAAGCAACCGATTAAACTCGTACATGATCTTAGGGTTTTCTAAGTCCCAGCCATCCACCAAATTTGTTCCGATGGTCTTTTTACCTCCTCCGTTTCGGGCGTGTTGGATCCATTTGTTTTCCTTGTCACACAAGTAATGTAGCTAGCGCAGGGCTTTGACCGAGTATTGACGTTTGACAAAATTGGTTGTTTGAGGGCGTATGACAGCCAGGGTCTTCTCGGGCATGAATCGTTTGCGGTACACTAAGGAACACGCTTTGGCAATGGAGCAGGCTTTTTTCAAAGGATCGATCTGTCTGTACTCCATGAACAATTCTCGATATTTTCCACAGCAACGCCGTAAAATGTCCACTTTCGATCGAAATACTTTAACATTTCTTCCTGAACGTCGAAGGGATCCGAGGCGTGAGAGTGGTTCCAAGCGTAGAAAGCTTCTCGTTGTTCGGTGCGCATGTTGTCGGGGTCGTAGTAGTGAACATCAGGCAAATGGGCTAGAACGACATGTTGATTGGCTTCGGTATTGAAAAAGTGCGGGAAATATCCTTTGGCCATTTCTGTCACTCCAAATGTTTTAGGCATTCGACTCAAAGGCATGGCTAAGTAACTCATCGAATCTTTAAACTGCACTTGTCCCACTTGCATGGAAATCAGCTTGGCTCCGTTCAAAGTCACTTTAGGACGTTCGGTGCTTTGTTCCGTATAGAATTTGAGAAGAGACTGTCCATCGTATCCCGAGAAATTGTGAGCCATCCCATAGCGATGGCAATCTCCGTAACGTTTCGATGTCCTCTTGACTCCACGTTTCGCCGATAGGGTCTAAGATCCATTGGGCAAAATCGGTCAGCGTGTTAGACCCTCGAAAGATTTTTTCACGTCCTCCAGGAATTTTGCTGCAGTGAGGACAATGACAAATGATTAGGAATGTGAATGCCGGTCTCTCGCGTGCATTCGAAATCGAAAAAGATGAAATTGCCTTTCTTCATGTGGTCATCTTCTTCCTCCTCCTTCTGTTGGGGTTGGTATTTTTTAATGTAGCATTCGTGTTCCAAGTCCACAATTTGGTGACAAATGTGACATCGTTTCTTTCCTGGACATAGGTGTGCCTTGTCATTATTGCTACGCATCACCTGTCCACAAGTAGGACACAATCTCGGGAGCTGACAAGTACTTTTCCGCTGTGCACCTTGCGTCTTGAGATGTTGTTGGGAACAGGTAGGGCTGACAAAAGTTCCTGACAAGCAGGGCAATGCATTCGTTCTTGTCCTTCGTCAAGACAGGGTTTAGAGGCCAAACATCCCTCAGATTTTGATTCACAATGCTTGTGTTGTTCTCGATTGTTATAGCCATAGTCACATTTCTCACAATAATAACTGTATCCCAGGAATCCGGTGATACTGGTAATGGCATCGAAATGTTCATCGTGATGATAGACGTGAATGTATTTTCCGTCTTTGAAATTTTTGCCTCGAAACAACAGAGGTCCATGCACTTCTTGAAGGTGCACTTTCAAGGTGTAGCATGGAGCCAAGACGTCTTGCAATTTTTGCATTTCAGGAATGCCACAGGGTGTGTCTTTGCATAGGCCAGCTTGCTGTAACAGGAGTTCTGCTTCTCATTGTTGTTTGGCTCGGTCTTGAGGGTTGTTAATTCGGACGAGAATGTGTTTGGTTCTGCGAAGGTCGTTCACCAATAACACGTTTTTGCGTTTTCCGGTCCCTTTGGGAAGAGAAACTTGGGCCATGTATAGTGTCGCTTTTCCATCGGTGATGTGAAACTTGTCGTTGACTTTGAAAGGTGTCAATTCTGATGGCCTGCTAAGCTCGATCCAAACGGGGGACTTCTGACTGTCGTGATAAATGAAAGTGTCAAGCGATTGTCTTCGTTGGCTCGACATTGCCGTTTCAGTGTGATTAAAAAAGAATCCCACACATCGGTGATGAACCCCTCTATTTTCTCCAGCGGTACGTCGGACTTGAAATCTTTAAATTTCACCGTGTACGTGTAGGCCGTAGTTCAAAATTTTCTAGAGGAGCGTTTATCATTCTCTCGAATGTGGTAGTAGTTTTCAGGGGTTACTGGTGATGGACTTTGGTTTGACTTTGACTCTGAGTCTTGATTCTGGCTCACACTTGTCATCTTCAAAATCACTGGCATGAATCTGTGCCAAGACTTTAGCTACTGTGCGAGGCGATAGGTCACGTTTCTGCCTCTTACTTTCTTCTCCTTTCTTCACGAAATGATGCGATCGTTTCATCTTGATTGCAAAATGTCAAATGACTACATTGTAAACGTCATGGTTCCCTGTATAAAAATGTAAAGCCAGTGTCTTCCCTATATAAAGGGTCAGTTTCTTCCTTCATAGTATTCATTTCACTCTCAATCCGACCAGGAAGATGGAAGAGCCAACACAGATCGAACTTCTAATCAGAGCTTTGCGAGGTGTCATACGAAGATTTTCTTCAGAGAAGCCGACGGACTTCTTCTCCTCCTTTCGAGATAAAAGTCAATATACTTGCTTTTTCTGTCGGAAGAAAGGGCATTGGTCTTCAGAATGTCCACAACGTCAAAGCAAGACAAGCGTCAAAGGAGACAAAGGTCAAGATACCCGTTATCATTGTCAAGAGAAAGGACATTGGTTTTCAGACTGTCCTAAGAAACAACAGGAGTAGGAGGGGGGAGAGGGGTTCAGAACGAGAAGAAAGTGAGGAAGAATAGGATAAACCTGTGACAGTAAAGAAATTCAAAAAAGGAGAGAGTGAAAAGACAAAAAAGTCTATGAACTTTTTAATGTGTTGTGTTGTGAAATTGGATTGTAAAATTTTACAGAGAATACACCAGAAAGAAAAAACGTGATCGTCTCTTGGTTTTGATTTTTATGATAAGGACCTACACTCACGCACTCACACACGTTCATCATGAGGAAAAATGGGATTTGAGTTTTACTTGATTTTGGCAAACATTGAGTAGTCTCTTTTCTCGAGAGGTGGGTGGCCCTGAAAGGACCGTTGGGTGTTTGTCTTTTTTAAAAACAAACTCAGGAACGCGAAGTAATGAGCTTTAACTGCCTTATCCCTTTGCTCCGGCCAAGACCTACTTCTGGACCTGTTGCTGTCGATGATTTGGTAGAAATCACTAGGGTTGCCATCTCAGGTGTAGTGGGAGTGTTAACGGGTTTGGAGTGTTTGGCTCGGGAAAGTCTTTTTCTCTTGGGTCGTATTAAAGAAGTCTGATACATTTCTTTCAGACTCCTTAACTCTGCCAAAATATCTAAGAGTACCGACTTAACTCTGCCAAAATGTCTAAGAGTACCGACATCGTTTGACTTTCACCGTCCTCCTTCTCTCTGTCACAGAATACGGCAAGAAATAACTTGGTTTCGCCTTAGAACGATTTGATCATTTTCGTCGTACATGCGTACAGCGTTACCTAGGGTGGTTAATTATTTTTTTTAGTTAAGCGACTGAACTAGCGTGTATCCCGTCGGAGATTCCTTGCGGCGAGAGACACTAAAAGAACGGTATGCACGGATATTTTACCATTACTGGAGATTTAAGACAAGGTTCTTATCTAATTGACATTGATCTTTTGGATCTTGTCAAGGAGTGTATGTTCTCCATTTTTGTTCTACAGCCATAGGGCTGTGCGTGTGTGTGTTCGGGTATATCAGGCCGTCTGAATGTCTGTATGGGGATGAAAGCAGGTGTGACCATCAAGGCCATACAACGACGGAACTGCTGATTTGTAAATTTGTGCGCATGGTGGATCCATGAACGATGTATATGGCCAATACAAGTGTGGGCCAACCCAAGAATTCAGGAGAACTGTGTGGTTTGACAATGGACACGTAAACCACGTCAAAATGTTTCATTTCCAAGTTTTTACAAATATTTATGAGTCATATGTGGTTATGAATTGTACGGGCTGTACAAATGACTGAGTCACGAGTCATGTGTTTGGTACAATTGTTATGTTGATTCAGTTGATCATATTTGTTTCAATTGATGATGTTGTTTCAATCGAATACAATTGTGTTACCTTCATTACATGAGATTATTTGAATCTCACTTTCATTACATGAGATTATGTGAATCTTACTTTCATCACTTTCATTACATGAGATTATTTGAATCTTACTTTCATTACATGAGATTATTTGAATCTTACTTTCATTACATGAGATATATGAATCTTACCTTCATTTTTGAATATATGAATCACATTTTTGTTTATCC
>JAECUM010020956.1:0-36877 GCA_016617855.1 Megalonaias nervosa
ATTTGGTATGACTCGGCCGAGGTTCAAACCCGTGACCTCCAGCGTCCGAGGCGGACTCTCTAACCACTTTAGCCACCGTAGCGGTATTTACTAATAGAACATATGAAACTTGCTGATCTGTAAACGTGAAGGCTAGCAGATAAAATAGTCTGCACAGCTAATATACTTGGTTTTAGCAACAATATTAATATGACAGCTTTTCAGTGTGAAGGCTCCTGTTAAAAGCATAAATATCTGATTTCGAGACCATACTATTCAACAGATTCATAATCGCGAGATAACCACTCACCCCCAGGAAAATGATTTTCATATTTGCTGATTCCCTTCCTCTACCGTACAAGCTTACCAAGATTGGATGCATCTTGTGAACTGTGATGTCTTTTGTGATACCCTGAATGTGCCACTTATCAGATCAAGTTTCAAAGATACGGTTCACATTGAAACAAGTATTATGTATATTTAAATTGCATCATTTGATAGATTTTTTATTTCATTATATGCTACGGGTAATGTAAAACTGTATCTAATATCTGATCTTGTCCAAGATCAGTGACAGATTTATAAACAACATTGTTTACCTTTTTCTGACTTAAGGATAATTATTAGGATTATTATCTTAAGTTGAGTCAAGGACATTGGTATTTTCTGCACTTAGCTGGACATGGTGTATGTGATGATTGTTGGAAGCATTATTGTCATTTTTGGGTAACAAGATTTCCAATTTTAACTAGATTCTCTTTGAACACTGAACGTTTGACGATCATCCGGGTTTCTTGCTATATCTTAGTTTTCTATATAAATCTTATTTACTATCATTTGTGCGATAGCATATGCGGAGAATCACGTTGTGTTAGATTTTGTGCAGTAATTTGATTTGAATTAAATTATTTAAATCAATATCTTCTTCTCTGGAAATACAAAGTGTTCAAAAATAATATTCCTGAACATAGAGATTTGGATTTATATTGAACTTCAAAGACGGATATATTCTTGGATTGCATTATTTTGAGCCAACAAAAGACTGTTGGCACATCGCCAAGACACGGACCATCGCAGGCACGTCAACACTTCCAACGTCTGATTTATTTTGGAATACCACTAAAGTTTAATCAGTAGCACTTGTGTTAGACATTATATGTTTATCTGGGATTCAATTCGCAATACCGTAAGTATATATTTTTTTTTTTTACATTTTTGCTTGTGTTTTAGGGGAATAAATTAATTGTAGAACTTAAAAAAAAAAAAAAAAAAAATTCTGCCATCGAGTTTGATGCCAGATTGGTTAATAAGTCGACTGCTTTCTATCCTATCCATGGTAAAGACTACTCCATCCTCGTCCTCGAAGCAACCTGTGAGATACTTGTTTGCCTGCTATGTTATGTCTCTGGCACAGAAACGTACCATATTGACAAATGCCACACAACTATCATGAATGTTTGAATTTGCGTCGCTACTGACCACAAAAATCTTTACTGATGTCCTTTCACGTGCGCGGGTCAGTCAAATTAGTTAATATTTTGAAATGTGGTGATGGCATTCCTGTGTGTTTGCAATGCTAAATAATTTCATAGCCTTTAACCAGAGATCAGTGTTACTAATTTCTCATGATCAATGTTTTAAACTTTGTCTAATACTACTCTTCCCATCATAATTTCACAACCTTAATACCGCCCCCATCTTGCAGTCTGTCTTATAATTAAAGGTACTACAGCCGTTCAAACACTTTGTGACTATGTTTATGTAATTAAATGTGTATGAAAATCTTAAAGGCATCAATCCATTGTTCTATGGAGTGGATTTTTTTCTTTTGATACTTTGAGCTTTGATTCCAGCAGGCCCTTGCCACCAACATGCACAAATGTCGCCAGAAAACAAATCACTAAACTCCGCGTTTTCTTTCAAGCGTAAAACCAAATTTATATGTTGATTTGTAGACATTTTTGCATTAAGGTAAGTAAAATGTGAGCCTCTGTCACAATTTGTCGAGTTAATAACCCCTTACATGACTTACTGGTACATGTTCACTGTTTCCCATTCGATTGACACACACATGAACACACAAATACTCACACACACGTCATCAAAATTAATTATATCCTCAACCAATGGAATGTTTAAAGATATTCTACGACCTGGTCGGGTGCCATGTTTTCCTCCAAATTTGATCATACATGGACGAGTTCAGCTTCATCTCTCTCTCTCTCTCTCTCTCTCTCTCTCTCTCTCTCTCTCTCTCTCTCTCTCTCTCTCCACATGTTTTCAGCTTTGTTAGTACATTTTCCTGTGCTTCCTCCTCTCGCGCCACGTGCTTTCAGCTTTGTTAGTACCGGTTCCTGTGCTGTCTCCATTAGATTTTCTTTACATCGTTATGTTTAACAGCTCATGCATGATATACATGATACAAACAAACTGAGATGCAAGGTTTACAAAACAAAAACAGAATATCATATTTTCTCATAACTTGGCAAGTGTGTTGTGTGTCAACTGCCTTTTGCAGAATAAGAAGAAATCAAACATCTGTAAATCATCATACAAGCACAGTCATGGAGTTGCATTAATTGAACATGTGTAATGTAATGTGAATACTACCATAGATTTTGTACAGATTGAAAATGTTGATCCTCCAACCCTGCTTTTGTTCTAAAATAAAACTTCATGAATTTCAATAGATACTTCCTTTTCGCAAAATCAATAGAAGGGCATGATGTAACCCATGATGGCTTTTTCCCTCATTTGCCGAGATCACGTATACCTACGTTACATTCGATGATAATATATTCATGTTAATGGATCTAAATTGTTTTACACATCACTTCATTACAGACGAACGGAATCGTCTCTTCAGTAAAACGATCCTCTAATCCATTTATTCCGACATATGACGTTGTCTTTCTACTCAATGTCCCTTCAACAGAGAAACCTACTTTTATTCCACTTTTTCGAACAAGAATTCTATCTGACCTAGAAACAGCAAATAAATCGTTCTTGTCAATAGAATAGATTTTTATGTTGCCAATTCACAACCTTGATTATCAGACCCCCTCCCCCCGCCCAAACAATCTGGTTCGTTTTGATTAATCTTGGTTATTCGGTCTACCGCCAATGAATGCAGCTGTCGCTTGGAGTAGAGGGTGCAGATTTCCACCCAGTGAGACATAATACTCCTTTTGTTGCTTAAATGTCAATACGAATAATACGTTTCATTGGAACCATTTATTTATTAGGGTTCTTTTTTCTGCAATTCTTTATAATTAAATTTTTTAACCTTACCTTAAGTCGGCACAATATAGCCCAGTTGTACTTTCTTGCTTTTAAAAAAGACCATACATACATACATACATACATACATACATACACACACATACATACATACATACACACGCATACATACATACATACACACACATACACACACATACATACACGCACGCACGCACGCAAGCGCGCACACACACATACATACATACATGTGATTCATTTTGATGTGTTTCGTTTATTCGATCGATGTTGAGAGTATCATCCTTTACCTGTGAGACAGGATGTTTAATTTTGTTATTTTATGGCAACTAGAATAGAAAGTAATTTGATGATGTGCTGCCAGATAAATTTTAACTAAATGCGTCATCCTATATTTTAGGGGTTTACTTTTGTATCTTTATCTTTCATCCTATACATCTTGTAAACACTTTTAATATTTGTCGTTTGTATTTTCTATCTTGTAGCAGTATATTACGTTTATTTGGATATATTTATCTTCCTCAAGATTTTAGTAGTATTAACCTTTATATGTGTCCAATCATTCATGCAGACCTATACAGTCAGGATTGTATTGCTGTATCTTTAAATTCTATACATACATTTATTATATACTTCATATTTCCATCAGTTTATCGTTGTTGCTAATTGTCAACATCCTCGAAGAATTACTGTAATTAACAAATATTTACTCCTTTCATATTAGAAAGTATGTACCAGCATTCGATTAACTACTACTGGCCACTGCTAAGAAAGAGACGACTTAAATATGGAACGTTCATCACGTCATAAATCTAATGGCCACCAGATGCCGACACCGACTGTAACCATTTCAACATGACACCAGTACTTGAGAATTAGTTGATCTAGCTCTCTTCCAAGTAACAACGTCCATCACACAAATTAAATACAGAAAACCTGCATACATCCAACGATTTAACTGTATTCAGAAAAATAAGAGTAAATATGACTTTTTAAAAATATTGCTTCTGTACGAGAGACGGATTCAAACTGACTTTTAATACCATATAACAATGAACAAATTTTCTTTCCCGTAAACAGTGAATTTTAATCCACTGCGAATCACGCTTTTGTATCCTTTACTCGGAATTTAACGAAAAACAAACGACTTTACAATGAATATATATCTTTTTTCATGTAGTATTCAAGACCGATGAATCACAATACCCTGGCAACAATAATGACTCACACTTCACATTAAAATTTACCCCCCACCATGTAGCACTGAGACAACTTTAGACTAAATTTTTGTCTGGGTCATCTTTTCATAATGGTATCTTTAATTTGTATAAATGTATTGCTCCATATTTCCTAATATTGGTATTTTGTTGTGTTTCGTTCGCTGTATGACATTCTATCCTCTTTAACGACATTATTTTGGTTTAGTGAGAATCACCCCTTGTGGACTCAAAATATTTTTCCTATATAGTCTCTACATTTATTTCTCAGTACTGAAATTCCCTCTGTGTGCAAATCCTAATAATCTATATATAAATATAATCTTCCTTCAAATATGAACTCACGGTAAAGTTCTTGTCAGAGGTTATAGTATTGATAGGCTGGATTGTAAACAATGGGTCACAGATTTCACATCAGCATCAGCACCAATGTCTCATTATTCACTGTGCACTTTGCCAACATACACACAGACAACCACACCTTAATATTAATGTTCTAAGGAATAAACAATCAATGTGAAGAATGCCTAATTCTAACGTTTGTATCACCACCAAAATAAGAGAGGAAGCAATACTCTAAAATAGGCTGGGATTATACTCGTGGGTACTATCAGGAAGTAATAAATGTGACCTGAACCCACGTGCTAACATGATAGTAAAGAAGCGTGTATTAGACCACGGTGTTCAGGCTTCAATAATTAAATGAATGATGAGTAAAATATTAAATAAAACATTGAAATAATTTATTCTTTCAACTGTATTATTATTATTACATAACAGAATGTTTAATATGATTATTTTCAAGTATATAATAAAAGAGATTATAGATTTAGTTTTTAAACATATTGGGCCTTCGTTCATGTGGTGTAGAATACCCCCTCAAACACTAAAAGCCAATAGAAATTCATATAATGTAACTGTTTTGTCGCAATGGCTCCGCCAACAAAATACACATTTTCTAATATGCTATTAATACGTCACATGATAAATTCTAGAGTTCCGATTGGCATAAGATGGATTTATTTTAGGACGGCACGCCTTTCAATGAGGGTTACATATTTAGTTGAAACTTATTTTCCATGTGGTCCCCATACGAATGGTGAAGACAAATGTATGTTACTAAGAATGTACAGCACATTATTCTTAAATTAAAATTAATTTAATAAGTGGCATTTTCTACTAACGACCATCAAATGAATATAATAACAGTGAAAAATGAAAGATACAGTGAGAAGTTAGTTGATGATACACTATAGCAGAATATTAAGAAAACCACGTTTGAATCATGTCGTATGTCGTATGTCCCATTATCTATTCTTAATTTCTTCTCGTGTCTGCATGTCCCATTAGCTGCATATATTCTCAACTCATGTTTGTGTGTCCCATTTGCTATATTTATTTTCAACTCATGTTTGTATGTCCTGTTAGCTATACTTAATTTCAAGTTGTGTTTTCCATTAGCTATACTTACTGTTATCTCGCGTTCGTCCCATTTGCTATAAATAATTTCAACTCTTGTTTCTATGTCCCATCTCCTATATTTCATTTCAGAAAAAATAATGCTATTGATATTGCTATCTCTGTGAAAGCCAATTATTTGCCAAGTTGTTTTGTTACAGGTAAATAACACAAAAATGACAGCAGCTGAAGTAGACAAGCTTGTTTATACGCTTGTAATTCTGTTTATGAATATGAAGAACAAATTACAGATGCAGTTCTTGAAGACGATTTCAATGGTACGTATGGAAAGGGAAATATGGAATTAATAAATCTATTGTATATTTTCATTAGGTTTCAATGCAGTCATGAATTAGTGAAATGGTTCAATTAGAAATTATTAGTTTTCCAGACCGTTAATGGTCAGTTTGTATATGAAGAGATTTCAATAAACAATTCTTTCTTTTTGTTTTATATCAATCTTTGGGCATCTATTATACTTGTTAGTCATGTTCTGATACAGTTTGAGAGAATCATTTTTTTTTTTAAATTGTTGATTGGAATTTCACAGCGCGTATTGACCTTATGGATTAAAACGCTACATTGGGATTATTGTGAATTCATTCAAAGACGTTCATGATTATATCATTGTGATACATCAAGGCTGTTGGTATAGCTACATAATCAGGACTATTGGTGCATCAGGACATAAAAGCTTTAGTACATCAAGACTCTTGGTACATCAGGACATTCAAAATTATTGGAATTCGTCTGGAACATTATATGCTTTGTTCTTGCGATAGAACATTTAGGATTATTTGGGATTTAATTCACAATGCTGTAAGTAACTTTTAAATTTTACTTGTATTCTTGCAAAATAAATTATTTGTTGAATTTTTACAATACTTGTTGTTTCACTATTTTCTGTTACTTAGTATAAGACCATAGAGTCATAACAAGTGTACTTCATTATAAGACAGTTTTGCAATAAGATGGCATATCCCATGTTATCATACACGGGTTTATAAAGAGGAGTACTGAAAAATGTGCTTCATTAAAAGTAGTCTCACCATGTGGCAGTACACTCCATTGCTTCCACATAGAGCATTATAATGAAGGAGAAATATATAATTTACTTGATCATAAGGTAGTTTCAGTACTAGGTACTTTACTTTATTGCTCCCATATTATTTTGAGGGAGTGGTGTGTTTAGTTCTTAACAGTCAAGAAGGAAAACCAAATGGAATTCGTTTAGTAGCCACAAGAAACTGCAATCAAGTGGAATACGTTTTAGAAACCAACATGAACTACTATCAGGTTGAATACATTTCGTAACTGCAATAAACTGCAATCAAGTGGAATACATTTTAGTGGCCACAATAAAATGAAATCATGTGGAATACATTTAGTAGCCACAATAAACTGCAACCAAGTTGAATAAATTTAGCAAGCACAATAAACAACAATCAAATAGAATACATTAATTAACCACAATAAGCTACAATCAAGTGGAGAAAATTTAGTAGCTATAATATAACAAACTTTAGTCACTTCAGTATGATTCAGACCATAGTGCCATTATAATAGAGCCAGTGGTATGAGGTATACATAATGGTTTTATAGTGAGGCACCAAATATACTAATCTTCTTAATTCACATTCTTTTAATCTGCTGAGTATGCTGATCAGAACCAATTACTGTTTATGAACCCTCTAACCAGACCCTATTACTGTGTATGAGCTCTCTAACCTGAACTAATTACTGTTTACAAGCCCTATGATCAAAACTAATTTTATTGTTTATGAGCCCTCTCACCAGAACTAATTACTGTTTATGAGCCCTCTGACAAGAACCAATTATTGTTTATGAGTCCTCTAGCCAGACCCAGTCAATGTTTATGAGTCATCTAACCAGGCCCAGTAATTGTTTATGAGCCCTCTGACCAGAACAAATTACTGTTTATGATCCATCTAAACAGACACAGTGAATATTTATGAGCCATCTGATCAGACCAGGTTAATTTTTATAAGGCCCCCCCCACCACCACCAGAGCCAATAAATGTTTTCAAGCCCAATGACTGGACCCAGTGAATGCTTATGAGCCCTCTGACTGGACCCAATTAATGTTTATGAGCTCTCTGACTGGAGCAAATAAATGTTTATGAGCCATCTCACTGGGCCTAGTGAATATTTATGAGCCTTCTGACTGGACCCAATTAATATTTATGAGCCCTCTGACTGGGCCCAATTAATGTTTATGAGCCATCTCCCTGGACCCAATTAATGTTTATGAGCCCTCAGTCAAACAAATGATTGTTTAGCTTGTTGGATGGAACCCAGTGATAGTTTAGGTCATCTGTCCAGTGATAATTTAGGACATCTGATGGAACCCAATGATAGTTAAGGACATCTGATGAAACCCAATGAAAGTTTATGACATGGAAAGACTTGTTCATTCATCTAAAATTGAGTTAAGAAGTTTAATCTGAATCATTTTCATTTCAAGTTTTAATGCAATGGTACATAGCACATTATTTGCAATTTCCTTGTTGTTAATTTATGAGTACAGCCAATATGTTTAATTTTCTTTATTTTTGCCCTTGATGATGCAAATTGTTTTACTCTCTTAATGTTTGGCCAACCGATGGTTTTCTTATTTTCAAATTAACTTCAAATGTTCTGAAAAGAAAAGTATGTTGGAAATTCTGATGAATGTAGCACAGGGTTTTGTGTATAGTGGATGTATATAATATTTAAGAATAATAGAGACAGATACTAGATGAATGGATGAATGCATGAATAAAGATCAAGGTACCTGGTTTTGTATTTAAGTAATTCATATATTTGTGTATATTTGCAGTCTGAATCAAATTTGGAGCTAATAAACAAACTCAGGAAGAGAAATCATTCCAAATAACAACAATAGTTTTTTTTCTTCAAATGCTTTATTAACAAATAAGTGTGTCATAGTTGAAAGTCATTGCTTAGATGCAAGTAAACTATTATCATTTCAACAAGGCAAAGTAACACTAATATAAACAGGTTGTGATGGGTCCTATGGTCTGAAAGTGGTAAATGTGTATCATTTTCGTCTCATGATTTCTTGACCTCCTTCTCCTCGTCCTGAAATGAAAAAGAAAAAACATAAAGCATTTGCAACAAAGTTAGTGTACTAATTTGTAATGGACCAAATCATAAAATATAGGTCACAGCCATCTGTTATGTTTACAAATGTAAAATTATGCTATAATTATTGAGTTGTGATACAAATATGAAAGACTTAGAATACTTCATTGATGGAATAAAACAAGATGAACAAACTTTAATTTCCATTTTGAGAATAGTCTGCCTCGAAAAAAGAGTCAAGTTGCAATTTGCATTTTATTGAAGTGGCAATTTATGTTTATTGAAGAGGCAATTTATATTGATAATTTACATTTTATGGAAGTGGCAATTTATATTTATTGAAGAAATTTGTGCGGGAGAAAAAAAACCTTAACAAAATTAAAATTTGAGCTCATGTGTAGACTTAGAAATTGTATAAAGGACCAATATGATTGAAACAGGACGGAAAGTTGAAGATTTTAAGTCAGTGATTAATTTATTAATTTCTTACAAAGAAATGAAACTTTTAGCACAATTCACCATAATGTATTTCAGTGTGATAAAGCAAATACTGTATGAGTTAATAGATTCTCCAATATCACAGCTGTAAAGCAGTTACATAATTGCTGGTGTAAAAATCCACAATTTTCAATAAATATTAGAATTTCAGCAAGAGATAAAATAATGTGGTGTGTTACCTTCTGTTTGTATGCATTTATTGCATTTGCAACCAGAGAAGATGGGTATTGTAGCTGTGGACATGGTCTGTTTGCCTTCAGGACCACATTTCACTGGGACAGTCTTGAATTCTTGGAACTCTCCAATGCAGCATCGACAAGATTGGTGGTAATATCCTAGAGTGGGCATCATCATGCTGATTCCACATCCACCTGAGCAGTAATTGAATTCAACAGGACCATCGGTTGTACAGTTGGCATCTGAGAGAGTTTCTGTTACTGTCTTCAGTGAACATGTGTCTAAAATTGATTAAAGAAATACAAAATAAAGATTTCCACCTTCACTGATATGAAAATTAAGATATTCAGCTATTCACTAATAATGCCTTTGTAATATAGAACCAAGATCAGAGTTGGTGTTTTAAGGCACAGAAACACATTTTGACATTAGAAGTCCATTTAGTGCCAAAGCAGATGGAGTAAACTGTCTTCCCTATGGATGGACAACTGATGACTACTACAGGCTGAGGATTTAAAGCTGCATATTTCTGGTTGAAAGTTCAGCATTATGTCCAGTGGACTACCAGTGTTATAAACAGTGCTGCCCACTAATCCACCAGTGATATACAGCATACTGTCCACAGAATCACCAATGTTATACAGCAAGCTGTCCACTTAACCACCAATAATATAAGCATGCTGTCCACTGAACCACCAATGCTATACAGCATGCTGTCCACTGTACCACCAATGATATATAACATGGTGTCCACTGTACTATGAATGATACATAACATGCTGTCCACTGAACCACCAATGATATAAGCATGCTGTCCACTGAACCACCAATGTTATACAGCAACATGTCCACTGAAACTGAACCACAAATGTTATGCAGCATGGTCTATTTTGGATGTGCCATTGTGTAATTCATGCTGTTTTGTAAACAAATCATACCAAAAATGAACTTAATGATTATAAAGGAAATTTTTGAAGGCCCTGTGTTTTCATTTCTTTAAATCTCTCCTACATTTAGAAAATTTCACCCTTTTTTAAATAGAGGAGGGATTTTCACCCCTTAATCTTCAGATTTTGAATAAAGTTTGATGCAGGAAACTTTTCAGTACTAAAGCCTGTTTGATTGAAAGGTTTGCAACATAAAACTTTTGTGAGCAAGTGATGATAAATACTTTATCAAAACATTTTAGTGGAAAAAATGTGTAAATACCTTTGCTGTCTATTCACTAAAATTTTTTTTTTTTTTTGTTACCATTTTGTAATTAACGGTATTTATATAAGAAACTTGACTAGGTATGAGTGTACAGTGTAGTGGTCAACATGACATGAATCATAGCAAGTAAAAATGTAAGACAGGCTTGTTGGAGAAACAGATTTGATTTCTTGTGGCTTTTGATAAATTGTTTGAATTCAGATTGATAGATTAACATTAATGAGACAGACCTGTATATTTTCATTGAAAGATAGCGAGAAAGAAAGAGAGAGAGAGAGATTGTATGCAATGACTTTACCTATTTGCTTCTGGCATTTAGGACAGCATTGGTCTTCTTCATAACTTAGTTCTTCATCAGCCTGAAAGGTATTAGAAAAGCAATGATACAGTACTTCCTCACTATAAATCTCCCTCATTATACTCATATAATTAAAATACAGCTATGGTCATGGATTCCATTAAATTTGTAAACTTTTTATTGTAATTGTCCCTTCATTTATTTTTTGTAATTTAGTTCTTGGCAAAGGATAGCTATTTGTAATTAGCTTAATCGAATACTTTAATTTTGTTCTTGTTTTCATCATTATGACACAGCCATGTTTGATATAATTCAGTGAAAGACTCCATCACTATAACATGTCACATATGTGATTGTCATCACTATAACACGTCAAATGTATGACTCCATCACTATAACACATGTCAAATTTTTGACTGCCATCACTATAACACATTTAAAATATGTGACTGCCATCACTATAACATATGTCAAATATATGACTGCCATCACTATAACACATTTTAAATATACGACTGCCATCACTATAAAATGTCATATATATGACTGCCATCACCATCACACATGCCAAATATACAACTGCCATCACTATAACACATGTCAAATATATGACTGTCATGAACATCATTTTAAAGATGGAACCCAGTATTACAGATCAGTAAGTTTTAGCACATAAAGTCAAAACTTGTTTCTCTGTAAATTTGTCACATACAAAGTTTTAACTGCTGTTTTGCAGAAAAGATGTTTGTGGGGTTTTTTAATGACTATGTACCATACCAACAAATGGAAAGGAATTAAACATATGAATTAAACTCTTTCAAATAAATTTACCAAATCATTTATGGTAATTAAGTTTGCCAGACATGGTGAAAAAAGTGAATTTTCCAATATACTGCACCAATTGAAGCAATACATGGATATATAGAAGTACATTCAGGATAAGAATTTAATTTAAATATTTGTAAGCATTATTTGTCACTTTAAAAAATGGAAGAGTTTAAATGAGATGTTTTTAATGGTTGCAAAAGAATAGGATTGAAAATGATATGCTCATAATAAATACTGCTGTTAAAAACATTCAAGATGTCCTGCATGAGTGTTATAATTTGAAGAATCATGTAGCCATTTTACTGTGTTAATAGTGCTCTTGACAAGTTTTAGATTTAATCAATTGGCCAGGTCAGAAATTGCTTATTAAATGGAAACATGATTCAGAAGAGTATTATATTTGTTAGGGGGTTTTCTGTATTTTCTTTAACAATTGATACTATTATTTAATTAGGGGTATTCACCATTGTATCGATGCATTGAGATAAACATATTGATTCTAGCAGTCAAGAATTGATTTGAAAGTATATGAAAAAGTAACTTTTTTCTTCAGTGGCATTGAATAATTATTAGTTATTTGCCTCTGTATCCTTTGTGTATTGATCATAGGCTGTTCATCATGATACATATTGATACATAGTACATGCATATCATTTCACCCCATGATGCAAAGTTGATACATAGCACAGGCATATCACTTCACCCCATGATACATATTGATACATAACAAAGGCATATCACTTCACCATTATGATACATATTGATACATAACAAAAGGATATCACTTAACCCCTATGATACTTACTGCACATTTAGGCACTTCACATTTAGGCTGGCATACAGTAAGGCCATATACACACTGGCAGTAATCACATCCATTTGTCCATACTTCACCATTCTGAGAAAACAAATACATAAAACTTGTAAAGGGACAAATCATTTTTATTTTTTCATTATGTGTGGAGTTTAGTCATATTTTAGGACACGTAGACATAAAGGTTGATTTATGTGTCTAAACTTAATAATTATGTCTGGATTTTACTCATGCTCTACGATATGTGGACTTACAGGTTGTTTAATATGTCTATGCTTTTTAATTATTATTATTTTTAATTATTATAATTGGGGCATGTGGACTTAAAGTTCATTTCATTTGTCTGTACTTTGTAATTATGTCCAGAGTTCACTAAAATTTTAGGAGTTGTGGACATGTTTCATTCTGTCTACATTTTACAATTGTGAGTCATTAACATGTGTTTTGGATATGTGATTTGTGTTTGACAGGGAAACAGAATAACAAAAGAATCTATTAGCCAGGCTTTAATTCAGTAGCTCATGTAAGGGTTTTTAAATATCAAACAAATAATCAGTCTTAGAAAACATGTTTTTGAAGGAAATAAAAATGTATATCAGAGCATAATATAATGTATAGATAACTGGGCTACCTGAATCCAACATATGGTAACCCATACTCAGTGTTTTTGGTAGCCCTGTGGTTACAGTAATAAGATTTATCAGACCCTTGATTTAAACCATACCTGTTTCTCCCAGCCATCTACCATGCATATGTCACATTTCTTTTCTGTCACACAATGATCTCCCTCTCTGAAGTAGCCCTCCTTGCAGACGCAGCCATCCAATGGGATCTCCATGCATTCTGGGTACACATTATCTGTTCTAGACTGACAGGTCTGGTTGTAACATAAACTATATTTCTCAAACACCATGTTCTCTCCACATTCTGGAATTCATGAGGAAATGGTGTTTGTTGATATGCTTACTTTCAAGGATTTTTCAATATTGAATATAAGAATAACCTGAGATCATCATTTCTAGCTAGGAAGGATTTTGGTTTTTCTGAAGCCTGTTGTTTGCTACATAATCTGCAGTTACTAACAACAATGTTTGTTTCCGATAATAGCAACTTTCTAATTTACATCTATTATTTATTATTTTGAGCATGAAGCATAAATCAAATTTTAACCTTCAGAGGAAATTAATTAACATTACTCAGCTCACTTGATAGCTTTATTGTCAATGGTAGTGGAAAGAAAACTGTCTCTTAAAGTAATTGCCAAGTTTTGTAACAAAATGAATTGCATAGATGTTGTTGTATAAAATGTATCAATAGATCAATCAAATACTTTGAAAGCATTTATGACTAAAATTAGTTGGTTCAGCATTGTTATTTTCTTTAATTATCATTATGAAATAAAACATGAAAATAATGACACTTAAGTTATGCTCATCCTTGAGGTCTGTGTCAGTATTGAAAATATTATCCCCACATTCTCAGTATTTTGAATAATTTGATCGGAATAAATTATCAATGTTAATATAATTTTCACAGTTAGAAAGCTAAACTTTGAATATGACATGACAGGGAAGGATTTTATTTTGGAATTGTGGCTGATTTGCATTGAAATATGGGTTTATTTGTGACACCGGTAGACATGCACTGCACTAAAGAGCATTTCAAGATGCAGTTCCATATTTGTATTGTTAAGCTGCATCCACAACTGCAGCTCATATTATAAAATATTTGTGTAATGAGGTATATAGGAACACAGAAGATGACACCCAATACATGCATAGTGGAATTCAAACAGGGGTTATAACTTGGTCAAATTATGTTGGAAAATAAGGACAATAAAACCTGTGCAAATGTACTTGAACTTGCATCAAGGATCATCACTTGTGAAATGTTGGAGCATTTAACATTTATAAAAATGTATACTTTTACATAACTCTTTCTGATGCGAGTCAAATAACCCGACTCTTTGAACAAGACATGCAGATGATGATAGTGATACAACACAAGTTTTGGTGGATGAACCAAGCTTTGGTTAGATTTTCAAAGAACAGATTTTATAAAATGACTGGGGTTGCCATGACAACTTATCAACAATCAACAAAGTACCCGTACTTCAATTTGAAATATTATTCATGCAACATTGTAATGAAAAAATGGAAGAAATCATTTGACATCAATTGTCAGAAACTATTGCTTATGTTGCTGTGAGTCAGGGCCATCAACAGAATTTTTGGGCCTTAGGAAAAACTCTCCAATAGGCCCCTGTGAATTACAAAAATAAATTTCTTCTCTTCGATGGTGGGCCCCCTGACCATTATGTGCACCTGGAATTTTGTCCTAGTTGTCCTACCCTGTCCATGGCCCTGCTGTCATTGATGACATGTCATCTGGTCATTGGGAAAATAATGAAGCTAATATGACATAATAACAACCAAGTTCATGAAAGCAGTTCAAAATGGCCATTATTTACAGCCAATGTTTATTCCAAGAATGCAGCAGAAAAGGCCAAAAGGCTATGATCGAGTTTAGGGATTCAGGCAATCAAGAATCCACTTGAAAAATTACAAATTGGTGTGTATTGCCATGACTTACTCTTAATTGGATATCTATCCCCAGGTAATGGTCAAATGGTCATTACAAAGATAAATATGTAATAAAGTACCCTATCCCCAAGTAAGATTATTACCTAGATGAGAATGAGAAAAACTATCCTGTAACAAATTGCCCATAAAAAGATAGTTGAATATCATCCTCTCCTCTCATCAAATACAAAGGGAAGTGTATATTGGTGAGCGAATTTGTTAAGTATCATACATTTATTGTCGTCATATTGTTTTATCACAACAGACAGTTTGTGTGGCTGAATTAAATGTTGTAAACTGATAAAAAAAATTTGCACATGTTGAAGATCATATATTCTCTTATCAAATGCACAATGAAAAGGGTATTCAAGTGAGTGATATTTTTCAGCATGAAACACTTATCAAAATCATTCTGGTTTTTGTCACAATAGAAAGTCTGTATGGCCAATTTACAGTGGGTCCTAAATTGCTAATGATATGTGCTTTGTTTCCCTAAAGGGATGAGTGTTGGAATGCAGATGGACTGTGCACTTACATTCTTTCCTAATCTATTATTTCAATCTAGGATTGCAAATTTTAATTTGAAATCATGGGGGTAGGGGACTTGTTGTTATCATTATCTTGTAAGGAGTTGGTATAGATAAGACTTCAACCAAAGTGACCTGGAAACTGATTGGGAACTAAATGTTAAGTCCTTGGAATTTACCAAAGTGTAAAATATTCAAGATCAGTATCACCTGACCATTCAATTCCAATCACAGATTTATTGGGCTGCAGTACAATGATAATGTTCTAAATTTCTTTTTGTTGAAGCAAATATCACAAACCTTAAACCTGATTATTTTCCAAAATAAAGACTGCTATAAGAGACTGTTTCCATAAATCAAAATAAGTCCATTCTGCAAAATGATAAGCATGTACAAAGATTTTCCCTAGATTCCTGCACATAAATGGCAGCCCATTGAGAGAGTGATTTCCACTTAAAGTTGTTGTATCACAGGGTGGCAAGCCCAAGAACAAGTCATATTATGTGCACTGCAACTGAAACAACCCTATAGTATTTGAAAATCTGATGTCATTTTGATAAAATCTCAATATAATTATCTCATTAAAAAGTGATGTCATATTGATAATATCAAAATATAATGATCTGATGAAAAAGTGATGCCATATGACAACATTGCAATATAATGATCTCATGAGAAAGTAATGTCATATTGATAACATTGCAATATAATGATCTGATGAAAAAGTGATGTCATATTAATAACATCACAATATAATGATCTGATGAAAAAGTGATGTCATATTGATTTTGAGTTGTTCAGTAAGAGTTCATCTTACAAAAGCAGACTTGGCAGATATATATCTGACTGTATGCTGGTAATCATTACTAATTAGAATAAATGGTGATGTTTGCTTCAAATGGTGCTGATTAGAATAAATGGTGATTTTTCTTCAAATCATTACTGATTAAAATAAATGGCAATGTTTACTTCACATCATTACTGATTAGAATAAATGGTGATGTTTGCTTCAAATGGTGCTGATTAAAATAAATGGTGATGTTTTCTTCAAATCATTAATGATTAAAATAAATGGTGATGTTTGCTTAAAATCATTACTGATTAGAATAAATAGTGCTGACCTTTAACTGCTGGCACAGTATGTAACAATAATGTCATGGTAAGTACTGCTTGCAGCTAGATAAATATCACATATAGGTTAATGATGTTGAATAAATTACCATGCAGACAAGGCTGGATGAATATCTCATGGAGTTTAATAATGTTGAATAAATTACCATGCACACAAGGTTGGATAAATATAACATGGAGGTTAATAATAAATTACCATGCAGGCAGGGCTCAGCTTCACATGGTAGACTTTCTATTAGTGGGAAGTTGACACAGTCTTCAGCATCATTTATAATAGTTCTTCGCCTTGTGAGGTAACCAGCTCCACAGGTTTCAGAGCATGGGGATTCCACCCAGTCTGACACAACACATGTAGCTGTGGAAACAAATTTAAGAATGTGAAATCTGCACTGGATCTAGTGGACTCTATACTAGTGAAATCTATACCAGTACCAATGGACTATATACTACTGAAACCTACACTAGTAAAATCTATGCCAGTACTTGTGGACTCTATACTATAAAATCCATACTAACCTTGTAATTATAGCGAACTCTATTCTAGTGAAATTTATGTGCATGAAATCTCAAGAGTCCATTTGTTCATTTCTTTTTCTTCATCTTATGATGGTGCTCCAACAGAGGCATTGGATTTGTAAAACAGTACTGTATGTATTAAAGAACTATGACCTTACCTTTAAGAGTTTGGGCCTGTCTTTCTTGGGAGTTTTTGTAATATCTTTATATTTTGTCTCAAGATGCATATTTACTAGATGGAGGAGTTTGTGTTTCTAAAGATGTTGGCAAGATTTTTGCCTTTTAAATTGCCAGTTTTGTCTCCTAATTGTTGCCAGTACTGTGTTGATCTGATGTTAAACACTATACATACATACATACATACATACATACATACATACATATATACATACTATTCAAACACTCTTGCATTTCTGTCAATAGGTTAGTAAATCAAATCCCATTAAACAAGTTATTATATTACTGTAATATGTCCAAAATTAATCTGAAGTTAAATTCACCACGGTTCTATGTTACATACATGTTCTACATACTCACCATTGTAAGGTTCTATGTTACATACATGTACTAGATACTCACCATTGCAAGGTTCTATGTTGCATGGTCTTTCTTCTGTGAGCACACTTATATCACAATATTCATAAGATCTGTCATCTAAAAATTCAGCTGCTCTTGTCTGTACACCAGAATCACATGGCTTGCTGCAGTCTGTCCAGTTTGACCATGGACCAACTTCACAGCCTGAAATTGTTCAGATTTTCAGTTACATCTGTCTTAAAATTTCACCCCCAGTACATGTAGAAAATAACCTTTGTTAATATTGTGGCCATCAGATTTAAAATATTCAAATATTGGTTATCTTCCATGAAAAGATAGAGTTATTTGTTGAATATTTACTATGTACCATTGTGTATTATCAAATATATTTGAACCTGTCTTTAAAGGAACCTCAAAGTGTGTCCTTTATAGACAGGTGTCTTTATATGGAGGTTTAAAATGATGTCCTTTACTAGGAGGTATCTTACTATATTCATGCCTGCTAAGATAGGCTTCACTGTATCGATAGGAATCACAAATGCGCTAAACAACAAACATCCATCCACTTTGGGGAGCCACAGTAGCTCAGACGAAAGAACATCATGCTCAAAAACATCACACTCATTATCCAAGGGTCACAGGTTCTTTTTATACCTGTTGATGCCAGCCCTGGTTGACAGCCTAATTATTTGAAAGGCACTTAGCTTCCATTTTATGCGTATGATATAGCTAATAATGTCTTGAAACTTCTGTATAAAAACATCCAACCAAACAACCAACCATCCTCTGGGTTTAATATTGGTGTGATAGAGCTATGATGTGTTTAATGTCCTGTTAAAAAGCAACCAACCAACCAATTAACCACTGGGTTTAATATTGGTATGATATAGCTATTGATGTGTTGAAATTGCTGTTTATAACCAAGCAACCAACCATGCACTGGCTTTAACACTGATGCTCAGCATATATAAACAGCTGAACCAGTATCAATCATTCCAAAATCTGGTTTGAAGCAACTGCAAAAAATGGTCCAATCAGATTGATCATTATTTTTGTGATTGTTGCAAATAATTATTGCAAACTCCATAAATAATGACACCTGTTGGATATCAGGTTCTCCAGTTGAAACTGTTCACACATTTTTCCTTGGGTCCAAGGCATGTAGATATCAGTGAAGTTGCCAATTTGAATGCCCAACATGTATAATGAGCTCTCTCATTGGTCAATTAATTTTACTTGCTACATTTAGTAACTCTTTCAATAATAAGATGGAACTAGTTCAAAACATTGTTTTGGTTACCTACATAAACATGCATAAAGTGTCATTGTAGAAATAGTGTTTTGGCAAACCCCTGCCAAATAAAGATTTATAAAGGATAAAAAATATATTGCTAAACAAAGTGGAGAAACAAGTCAAAGTTCAATAGACCATAAGATCTTGCCTGTAAACAGTGTTACAATGTCATAGCTCTGCTTTTATGTGTGAAATCTATGTTGTTATAGCTCTCTGCTTTTACATGTGAAATAAGAAAGCCAAGCAAACATAGTTAAAGCTTTGGACATTCAGCAGTATTACAACTAAGTTCAGACTTTTTAAAATTTAATACATAATTATCTGAAAATTTTTTGAGTTGCTACTGCAGTTGCTATTGAACATGTTATGCCTATGTTTTGCTGTAGTTGCTTTGGACAAGTAATGTCTTGCTGTAGTTGCTTTGGACAAGTAATGTCTTGCTTTAGTTGCTTTGGACAAGTAATGCCTTGTTGTAGTTGCTTTGGACAAGTAATTCCTTGCTGTAGTTGCTACTGGACAAGTAATGTCTTGCTGTAGTTGCTTTGGACAAGTAATGCCTTGCTGTAGTTGCTATTGGATAAGTAATTCCTATGTTTTGCCATTTGCTGGTGATATAAAAGTAAATATAATGATTATACTTACATGGAATATCATCATTGCATGGGCGTGCCACTGTATTGAGACCATCACACAGCTCTCCACCACATTTTGGCACAGGATTATTACAGAGTCTGTAGCTGTACTGTTTACCACTGGAACATGGCTTGGTGCAAGTAGTCCAGTTTGTCCAGTCTGACCAACCACCATCAACTTGAAAAGAAAGAGAAAATAATATTTTCGCATTCAATATGGTAGATGATACTTTTATGGCACCACTGAAGTAGATTATAATGAGATGATACACATATACTGTCTACCACTGCCCTGGATATATGGTATGACAATACACTTATACTGTCTACCACTGCCCTGGATATATGGTATGACAATACACTTATACTGTCTACCACTGCCCTGGATATATGGTATGACAATACACTTATACTGTCTACCACTGCCCTGGATATATGGTATGATAATATACTTATACTGTCTACCACTGCCCTGGATATATGGTATGACAATACACTTATACTGTCTACCACTGCCCTGGAAATATGGTATGATAATACACTTATTCTATGTACAGTTGCCCGGGATATATGGCATGATAATACACTTATATTGTGTATAGTTGGCCTGGATATATGGTATGGACACATATTGCATTATGCTTGCTGAACTTAGTTTTGATTTTGCTATTTTCATCTTATTTAACTTGATTATAGATGTTGGCTAATTCAAACCATTATAATGTGCTTGTACATGCAACATAATCTTTTTATGGTTTTGTGATGATTAGCCTCATCTACAGCTATGGTATACATTAACACTGTCCATGAACAATGTCAAAAAATGGAAAATTTACTCGGGTTACATACATACATACATACATATATACATACATACATACATACATATATACATAGCTATCCACTTACCTAAATACCTCTCTATATATGTACTTACCAACATACAAACATAGATGCAGTGATTCCCCACAATAATGCTGCTTACCTGTGTCATATTAGGGACTATTCTATGATGTGGTACCTTATAGGACCACTGTACATACAACAGCATTTGAAATGTGACTAAAATTTATAGCAAGGGAAATAAGTCCTAACATTTACTGACATCATACTGAATTATATATGAGTTAATATAATTAATAAAATAATATTATAATATATTTTTTAATGAGATATGGATGTATTGGTCATGTCATGCATTTTCTTCTAATCCTTCAATAAATCATCTGTAAATTTCAAAGTTTTCCTATGCAAATTCATGCCATATATATCTTTGTTATTTTCAGTTTGACTCAACTTATAAGCCAGTATATACAGCAATAAAGAAAATCATTTCTAAATATTATTTAGAATTCTGTTTGCATGCTTGTTAAAAAAATTTATCTTTGATAGTAATTGTTGAGAATAAGGAAGATATTATTGTACATACCAACAGCATCCATTTTGTTGGTACATTTCTCTGTTCCATCCATTCCACATATACTGAAAGATGACAAAGTATTCATGAGATCCATTTTATATGTGCTTAATAGTTTGGAGTATTTATTTTATTTAATTATTAATAATTATTTGGTATTTCCCCAAGAGATTTTAATTGTACAGGAGACTTATCCAATGGAATTGCATTGCAGGCCTGAAACCCAAGCAGGGGCTACCAGAATTCTGGGTCTTGGCTACAAACCCAAGAAGGGGTAACCAGAATTCTAGGTCTGGGCCAAAAAAAAAAACAAGCAACGGCTACCAGAATTCTAGGTCTGGGCTACAAAACCCAAGTAGGGGCTACCAGAAGTATATGTCTGGATTACCAATACCAAGCAAGGGCTACCAGAATTATAGAACTTGGCTACCAAACCCAAGTAGGAGCTACCAGAATTCTAGGTCTGGTCTATCAAACCCAAGCAAGGGCTATCAGAATTCTGGCCTGGGCTACAAAAGCCAAGCAGGGGTTAACATAATTCTGGGTTTGAAGTGCCATATGTTGCATACAAGTATCCCATTTGATTGATATATTACATATCATGGATTGCTCCCAAAATGTTCAAAACATATCAAACAAAATATTCCGGAACAGTCAAATAATAAAATATAACTCTTAGCAAGGAAACCAAGGGAATTAAAATCACCCATTACCATATGTACTTGCCTATAAGTCAAGGCCAACTGTTAACAAAATAGATTCTGATCTGCTGTAGCATAATGCACCTGTCGATGAGGGCCTATGTTGTTTGTTCTATTGATTACTAGTAACAAACTGCATAGACCCAGATCTGCCAGTACTTCTTTTTGGCTACATCTTAATTTGTCATTATTAGGCCTTGCTTTGTTTATTAAAGAGAACATCATAATTGTAAAGAGTCAAAGAGAATTGCTATTTATCACAATATAGAAATTTTCTACAGATATGTTAAATTCTGGTAAGTCATTCATCTGTGTTAAGTGCTTAAAACTAAAGCATCTGTCAACCTGTGACATGTTTTATTGTTACAGGGGATGAGTCAATATTTAGTAGCATATGTATGTGGAAATAAAACAAAGTATATTTTTCTGCATTTGAAGCACAAACGTTTTAGAATATTTTATTACTTCTATAAATGCTGCACAGAATCACAGCTTACTTACAAAATTAAATGAAAAAACAAATCATATGACAGTCTTTTGTAAACATTGTCTTATGAATGGTGGGCTTTTAATTACTAAGAGTTTTGGAACAAAATACTTTCTTATTCTAGCCCTCAAAAATTGGCTTTCTCCGTAGACAAGCTACGCATTTCAGTCCCATGATATTAAGCAACATCTTTAAATTATTCATTGAAATAAAGCTGTAACAATTTGTCCCACAACAGTGACTATTTCAAGAGACTTTTTCTGTATATTCGCATATACAAAGGCAGTCCCAGATTATTTCTAAGGGAGGGGGATATGATTGTAAAGCTACACATGGTCCATTCTCTCCATGCTTTACTGAAATCTATATTGACAGGAAAAAGGGAGGGAGGTGTTCAACTAATTCTACCAACCTCACTTTTGATCTACCACTGTTAGTATTACATACCATTTCATACAGTCATCCTCCCTGGTTGTTTCTTGGAAGTTGTAGTCTTTGTTGCCTATATTACACAATGGTGGACAATCAGGTTTCTGACAAGGTGTTGATTCTACCAGAGGTTCAAGACAGTCTTCTGGTGTACCTTTTTCCAGTTGTCTGCAGATTAAACATTTGGTCAGTATCTGTAGATCATTTCATCTTGACATACTTCTAACTTCACTATAATCACCATGTTGTATGTCATTACAGTTACTATATTGTATGTCATTGCAATCACCATATTGTGTGAAATTATTATCACATTATTGCATGTCATTACTAACCGTATTGTCATTAATAACTGTATTGTCTGGTACTGAAGTCACCATATCATCTGTCAGTCTAGTCACCATATTGTCTTTCATGTCAGTCACCATATTGTCTGTCATTGCAGTCACCATGATGTATGTCATTACTGATACAATATTGTATGTCATTATGGATACCACACATTGGCTGTCATTGCTGTCACCATATTGAATACTATTGCAGCCACCATATTGTATGTCATTACAGTCACCATATTATCTGTCACTGCAATCACTATATTGTATGTCATTATGGATACCATATGTATATCATTATTGATACCATATTGTCTGTCATTTTTAAAAGCCTCTAATTTGTAATACACCTTGAATTAATCAAACTAATTATTATTTGTACTCTTCTCAATTTTCATACAGGGAACTTTGCATTCCTTTTATAGATCTTAAAATAGTTGTACCTTAGAATGAGGTAAAATTAGAGGTTTTTAACCTTTAATTTTTTGTATACTCCCATGCATAAAAAATACAGAAAATTGCAAACATCATGGTAATATTGTTTCTTACAAAATAAAGTGGCTTAACATGCATTGTTCATTTGTAATGTCATTTTAATGGCTAATGGTACAGATTATGTACTGGATAGATTGGGTTTTATTTATTTTTTTAAAAATCTTCCTGTCATGAACTTATTAAAATACAAGGAACTTGCGCAGATAATAAACTGTTCTAATTATTGAAAACATTAAGAATTTGTATGTAAAAAACTGTTCATGTGTGCAAATGAAAACTGATAATAAGAATCCAGATGATCAGGATTGTATTCATTTGATTGATTGATTCATTCATTCATTGATTTGTCCATTGATTAATTGATTCATTCATTGATTGACTGTTACTGTTACCACCTAGTTTAAAATATCTCCTTTTAACTTTACATTCTTTAAAAAAATATACCTAAAAGACTTAATTAGAAATGTGGATTAATTAGAAATGTGGATTATTTATTAAATTGTCTACCTGTATCTTGATTTGTCTCCATCACCACATGGAGTATGGCAATCTCCCCAGTCTGTCCAGTCTGAGTAGACACACTCATGACCTGTAGAAATTAAAATGATAATAATAATAATAATAACAATAACAATAATAATAATACTAATTATGGTGTATGTATAAATAAATATGTACACTAACAGCTAAACTTGTGTTAAAGGCCATCTTTTTACCTTTTTCTGATACAATCTATCTTCAGAGACCACAAATTTAATTTTGTGTTTGATAGTTTAGTTGCAAAAATATCTTTCATTTTGACACCCACATGGCTTCAAGAGCCTTTTATTAAAGTTCCCATAGGTTCCATTGTAAATGTACACTCTTTGTCTATTAAGTCATCATCATTAACATTGCCATCTTGACATTCATTATAAAATATACCTTCATTGCCCATGGATTATGATGATGATGATCTATGTTGTTGTTGTTGTAGGGTTTAATGCCATTTTTCAGCACAAGGTATGCTATACATGGTGGCCAGTATAACTGGAGGAGGAAGAGCCCTGGAAAACCCCAGGAAGAACCACCAACCCACAAGAAGCTACTGGCGGGCTTTTTCACATACCCACATTAGCCGAGCCTAAGACTCGAACCCATGCAGACAGAGGTGAGGTGGCAGTGATCCAGAATGGTGAGTGCTTTAGACCACTTGGCCATATATACCATATATACAATAAATATTCCATACAGTACTGTAATAATATACCATATATACAATAAATAGATATATATAATACCTATATATAAGTACAAACTGCATAGACCCATATCAGCCAGTGCATAATGCAACATCAGACTTGGTTTTGTACAGTTTGCAATTTAACTTGGCTTATAAGTTAGTATATATGTTATTTATTATGATGAATACATGTATTTTCCACAGTGTAAAGAAACTATTTATATTGTAAATCCTTTACAGTTGGTTATAATACTTTTCTAGGATTTTATATCATAAATCCTTTAAAATTTGTTATATGTTATCATTACTAACTGTTCAGTTTATTACAAATATACAGTGAATAAACTCTGTAGCAATAGTGGTGGAGAAATTCTTGTTGATTGTTTTGACAGCCACCAATGAAACAGTTTCCATGTTGAGTAGATGAGTAAACACTGTATACTAAATTGACATTTAACCTATTAAGTGGCAGGCATATATATATTATTGCCAAAACCTTATGCAAACTAGTTCCTAATATAATTTCTATCAAGTCAGTTTTATCACACATACTTTAGTTTGGTCATTACTAACAAGATTTTCCATAGATAAGTAGAAAGGGGTTATAGAGATCTGACTCTCAAGCAAACTCACCCACAATCTTCAAGATATAAGACCTGTATAAAGATTTCTAAAACCTGGATGAAATCTTTCTCAGGCAAGATAAAAAGGGCTTCCAATATTCATTACAACAACAATGACAACAACAACAGCAAAAACCCTAGGTTTTTATACAGCTCTATATAACCACCAGTTAATAATAAGAAAAAGAAATTTCTCGTGAAGCATAGATAGGTAATGTGTCTTCTGTATAGCAAAGATGGGTCATGTGTCTTCTATGTAGCAGAGATGGGTCATGTGTCTTCTGTGTAGCATAAATGGGTCATGTGTCTTCTGTATGGCAGAGATGGGTCATGTGTCTTCTGTAACAAACAACAGCTTGAAAATGTTTACTTACAAGCAGGTATATGGGTGCATATCTTTTCTCCATCCATACCACAGATGCTATAAAGATAGGACACAAAGCAATAATATCATTTTTCTTTAAAAAAATATTTTAGCAATAGTATAATTTAGTTATCCATACAAAACAAAAGTTGAAGACAAAATATCATTTATTTTTATAAATGTAGGTCAGTGTGTAAAATGATACAGAGTATAAAATTACAAATAGTACCAGTTATAGTTTTCTTATAAAATGCTAATTGTGACCTATATCAGGCTTTTGAATCTTCTTTACCTGAGAAATTACTCATTTGTACTGTAATATCTTGAAGCAGAATCAGTCTTATTGTCTTTAACTATTTGATTTGGGCAAGAATTATTTATTCAAATTATTATTCTCTGTAACTACAGAGAGCTTAATAATGCACTTTGACAGAGTCATTAATTTGGAATTATCATGATATAATCCAAGGATATCTTGCATTATATTATGGTGATTCATTAAAAGTCTGTTGGCACACTATTACACTTCAGGTCATTGGTGCATTAGTACATTCAAGACAACAGGCACATCAACACCTTCAGCACTGGATATTATCTGGAATACCACTGGATATTAATTTGAACTTTATTCCTTAGAACTGGTGATAACACTTTTTGGACAATTTGGGATTTAATTCTCAATACAGTAAGTTCTTTTTATTTTTTCACTTTGGATTCTAGGTAAATAAATTATTTGTTGAATTTTACAAAAACTTCTTGATTTTCACTCTTTTCTATTACTTAGTTTAAGACCGTAGCTTTGTAATAGCTATAAACCAACAAGACATGCCCCATTCAATTAGCTATTAATAACACTAGAAATATTCTGCAATAACTATGTTCAGATATTAGCATATTCAGATATATGCAATCATTGTTATAAATTAACATGACCATCCTGACTTTCATAAATTGCTGTTTAATATCAAATTATAATATTTATTTTCTGAAGAACAGGTAATGGGAATTTACCAGTTTTGTTATAAAACAATCATTTTTGTGGTTTTTTTCAGAAACATTGCTGACAAATCATAACTGTATTGAAAATTCAGAAAGGTTTTGAACAGCTCTGAATATTTTAGAAACAAATTCAGAAATGTCAAACAAAAAAGTCAGAAATAAATATCAAGCAAGCAAGGAATGTTCAAGATAATGTGATATAAACACAATCTCAGCATAGTTTCAACAAGTTTTGTGAAAAATTCTGAAAATGTTAAGGTAATAATTTTTAGAATCCTTTTTGTTTTATATGTAAATAAATCTCTATATACCATTCTTCACAATCTGAAGAGGAATCCATTGGATTATTAGGTAATACTGGCACACCATCTGCTGTGTAGCAGGAACATGTTTCCATAGGTACACAGTTTCCTTGGTCGTCCATTACCATGTCTTCAGCACACACACAGGCTGGTACACATTCTTCTTGTTCAACACAAGAACCCATTCGAATATTCATGCATGTTTCTTGACAAGGATTGGAACAGTTATTCCAGACCATTCCATCAGCACAACCTTTAATTGTGAATTAGATAATACAATAATTTAAATTGTTGGTTAAATGATACAGGAATTTAAGCTGTGTATTAGATGACACAAGAATTTAAATTGTGTATTAGATTAACATAAGAATTTAAATTGTGAATTAGATGATACAAGAATTTAAATTGTTTGTTAGATGATACAATAATTTAAACTGTGTATTAGCTAACACAAGATTTCAAATTTTGTATTAAATGATACAAGAATTTAAATTGTGCATTAGATGATACAAGAATTTAATTGTGTATTAGATTAATAGAAGCATTTAAACTGTGTATTAGATTATACAAGAATTTAAATTTAACATAGTAAGCTGCAATTATCTCATACAGCATTGGTGACAACAAAATTGTAGTGAATTTGGTAGTACATTATTGTTTCAAAATATTGTTTACCAAGAAATATATATTTCATTTTGGCCATTCAACCTTTCGTCAAACAAGAAAAACTTGATAGAAAACTAAAATCGGGTAATTAATGGACTGACACTTTCCTTACTGAAAAGATGACCATGAAAATACAATTAAAAAAATTGTTACATGAACTTGACTTAAATGATTATAATTCAATAGGGATTAGATATTATTAGCATAAAAATAAATCATTACTATCATGAAAAAATGAACTTTTAAAACAATAATGACAAAAAATATGTTCTTACGTGGCTCCTTGCATTCATCAGGTGAGAAGCATCCTCTTGTTTCAGTTGAGTCCCCTTCACAAGAATCTCCCTCAAGACAGGTTCTTCCTCGAATTTGAGTGCCAACTTCACAGGGTACCTTAGCAGTGCATGGATTCCATGGAGTCCATGTTGTCCATGTTGGGGTAGGTACTGCAATGACAAATTAATAATGTGATGTCAGATTAATTATAAGAGGACTGAAAATCATTAAAAGAACCTCATTTAATATTTCCACATGGAAAAAAATAATTGCATTGCAATCACATTTTGCTAATTCTTACCAGTTATCTTGTATGTGACATTGTCATTAGAGTGGATGGAATTTTAGCGGAATGTGATATCTAAGTTCCCCCTGTCCCAATTTTCATAAATAATGTGTTTCCTTGAATCTTTTCACTTATGTGTTTATAATGCCCTCTTTTATTAAATGTTTTGATCTTAATCTCAGAATGGTTAGAACCCTGTCTGATAATTCTAGTACATTAGTGAATCATGTACCTTAATTGTTATATAAGAACCTTGTCTCATAATTCTAATATATTAGTGAATCATGTACATGTACCTTAATTGTTAAGTAAGAACCCTGCCCCATAATTCTAATATGTTAGCAAATTATGTACCTTAATTGTTATGTAAGAATCCTGTCTCATTATTTTAACATTAGTTCTGTAAAACTTCTTTATAGTGAGCTATTTATCAATGCAGTTTTCCTTCTCTCATGCCTTAATTAATTACTTTTGTAGAGGAAGGACAAGCTAAATGCATTCCATCTGCTGATTATTTTTGATAATATAATACCAACTAATGCTCATTTTTAATGACCCCTATATTTTAGTAATTTGTAGCCACTGATAGCCTTTCCATTAAAGGAACATATAAAGATCATAGATCTTCATAATCCATTACTATTTAATCTACTAGTGACTCAAAAATAAGAGTTTTGGTATCTCCATTTTTGCTGCTATTTCATGCAAATTTAGAGTAGGCATGTATTTGAGAGAAAGTATGCATAATTGTCTTTAAAACTCACATTCACAAGGTTTGATGTTGCAATCCTCATAATCAATTAATTTATCATTGCAAATGAAGGTGACTCCAATTGGTTCTCTTGTTCTGTTTCTGCTACCAACATCACATTCCTGACTACATGGTGACCAGTCTGACCACTGTGTGTATACACATTCTGAAAAAATGCATAATTAAAATAAAGTTTTATTCAATCCTTTAATTAATAAACATAGTGAAAATTCAAATTTCTTACAAAGAAACATAAAAGGTTGCATTTTATTTTCAAATACAAATTTGATACTGAACAGAAAATTAATATTTGGTAGAATAAGTGAAAATATGTATGGATAATGAGACATACAATACTAAATATATATATATATATATATATATATATATATATATATATATATATATATATACAAGCCCGGTGCATGGTCTTTTTCTTGTGTGTGTGATGAACGGTTGGCGCCTTTCTAAAAAAAAATTTGAATAAATTGTGAATAAAATGAACAGGAAATGAAAAGGCACCTGTGTGCATTGCACATTTCACACACACAACCAGCTGGGTCTATATATATATATATATATATATATATATATATATATATATATATATATATATATATATATATATATATAAGGGAACACAACATAAAATTATATGACAGTGTTTTCATAAAAACCTAACTTTTCAATACTTAGAATGTGAAAAATAACAAGAAATGCATTGTATGAAAATATTACCAGTCTTACATTAGCAAATTACACTACAGTTTGAAAATGTTTATAATGCACATCAATTAGATTTCAAAATATTTTCCATCAATCATCTCCAGTACCAAGATTACTGAAAGCAATTAAGCAGTTAATTTAGAAAATATCTGACAGAGCCTATTCAGAATCAATACTCATGGATTCTGCATGCTGACAGGTTTTCGAAAAATAATGTCTTAAAAAATAATTTGTTCTAAGAAATTAAGTTCAGGGGTTTGTAGAGAAAGATTACTAGAAACAGAGTTTTCAGATATAATGGATATAAAGTACCATAAGTTTCAGTAGTATTCCGATTAAACAATAAATATATTAATTGCAATTTTGGCAAATATTTTTGTATAAAAAGTATTGCAAATATTTTGTAAACATTAACATTGTGAATGAAGAAAACAAAAATACAAAACATAATTATAATTTTCATCAATTGCTGATGTACAAAAATCTTGGGCTTGGAAAATTCTGCAAAATATAGGCATTATGTTTGTTTCACAAATAATTTCAGTCTGAGGAAAAATAACCCAATTGTTGATGGTACTTTAAACCAATATGATTAATTTCTATTTTTTTAAATCTATACCTTCCCAAAGTAAAATGAAAGAATTTATGTTGGATAGAAGTCAGTGCAATTTTGAGAAAAGTGTAATGTAAAATGCTTTTCAATATAGCTACCAGTAATTAAATATGGGAAACTTAAAGAAATTAAAATCAGAAAGTAGACAAAATCAGTATATGTACATACCCTCACAACCTTTATTTTCACATGTAAGGTCACCTTCAGAGCACAGACTGCAATGTGATATGAATTCAGTTTATTCATGTTATTATTAGTATCAGTAATATTGTAATAACTTAAATATTTCACTTTTCAATCTGATGGCCCAAGTATATGTTTATATTTATCTATTTTATTAGGTAAAGCCTGTATGGCATGGTATGACAAAGAATGTGAAATCAAATGGGTCACTTACAAAGTGTGGATGCATAATGAACAACCTCAAACCTTTACAACTCCAAATTGTCTCATGCAACATTGACATAATTTACAAGTTTACTTTAATGTCCTCAATGACCTTTTCTGGGAGAAAATCACCATTAAAGGAGAGATCTTGATTAGGGGACAATCTTTCCAAACATCTGGAGGTCAATAGCTAGTGATAGTTTGGCCTATACTTTTCGCTGATATTACATAGTAAATAAGTTGAACAATGTCTCATACAGTGCAAGAATGCTGACCTTTTAAAATGCAATCTATTGGTATTATTAACTGCGACCATACAAGTCTGATTATGGGCTTAATTTTAAAGGAAGTCCAATTAATATATTTCCAGTCATCACACAAGTGTACAAGTGAAATTCTGTTAACGGAATACAGAAGTATAAAAGTACTGGTAACATACACTAATATTGTTGGTAATTGTTAGATCAGCCAAAGAACAATTTGTCCTATCTCCATTCATGGAACATAATGTGAGAAAGCAATTCGACATTAAGATCACCTATGTCAATTTTTTCAATTTGCATACTTGTGCGATTAATTTATTCCCAAGAGCATTAACACATTACATATCTTAGTTGCCAATAGCTTTAGCATTGTGATGTCATCCAATGCTATTCTATTCAAGGTGAGGTTTCCACCATTTCTACTGTTTTAAACCTCGAGCTGTTTAAGATATAGACCCGATTATAATTGATTTATGATCCATCAGTCGCTGATCATCGATCATAAAATAATATCTGATTCTATAACGTTGTTCCTAGCTCCTCTAGGATGGAGCTACTATCTGCTATCTATTAGATGGCCCCTCCAAGCTCTCTCGATGCAAACAGCCCTCTTTCAGGTGTAACCTACCATAACTGGGAGCCACCCTGTCTTAAATTTCCCGAGGTTGTGATACATGACATTTAGTAACGTTATGCACATGCATTTCATGAATGAACTTGACATAATGTGCCCTAATTGTCCTGAAAATCCAATATTATATCATTTCTGTTAGAGAGGGTGCATTCATGTGCTTAAAATAAACTGATGGACAAACAACACTCTTTCATTACTAGTAGCGCAGAAACAAGGATAAATGTAATCCCAGTTACTCAGGAAAACCCAAATATCTTACAAAATCAGACTCACCATATATCACAGCTGATGTTAATTACAACACCTTCATCTATGACGTCACCAGTTTCAACATATTCATTCTCAGATGTTGGACCCTTCTCACCATCTTTTTCTATCCAAGGTATTGCATTCGGTGATGTCTGGCCAAGCATGTTTATGATCTGGTACATGTCAAACAAACATTTACCTGAAAATTTAAATTGCAACAGCTGTAAAAAGATATACGTATATAGATCTCTGTGCAGTTAATAGAGACCCTACTAACGTTTTTCATGGAGAAAATTACGTTCCAAAAGAAATGTCTGCAATTCGTTTACCCTGTCCTCAAAATCATAAATTTAGGAAATAATGGATTTTGAAAAATAAATTAACATTATCTATTTGGTCATATGCTAGACCACAAGATGCATGCAATATTCAATTGTTAAGATATCAAATAGATAGAGATGTAAGTAGTTACCTGGTGGTAATGTAACCCAAGTTGCTGCAGTAATAGATCCAGTGGTGGGTAAGGTGGAGCCGGTGGTTCCAAAAGCTGTAGTGGGTATCACGGTAGTGGTAGTCGGGGATGTTGTGCCCGGTGCTGCTGTTGAGGCAAGGGTTGAGGTGGCTAACAATTTAAAACGCAGGGTTTGAGATGCATTTACCATACAATGTCCTGTTTAATATTGTAACATTTTTATGTGACCTGCATTAAGAAAAGACTGGCTTTGAGGTTACCATTCCAATACAAACACCTCTTTATAGCTTGAGCGGAGGCGGCTTAAAAATAAAATAAAGCCATTACTGGATGTACATATTTTGTCGACGGCACTATATCCTGCTCACTATTTCTGAAAGGCACGTTTCCTTTCATCCTTTCCAAAAACATCCTTAGACATTCCCTCCTCAGGGCCTATTACAAACTAATTAGTCTTAATGTCTTTTATATGTGAATGTCGGGAACAAATCTGGGTTACGTTCCAAGTGGATAGAAAATATTATTCATGAGGATTCAAATAAAATGTGTTTTATTAACATGTGTAAATTTAAAAAGCAAGAGAAGTTTTGAATTTGAAGAAAGGACAGAAGTGTTCGATATGCATCATTTGCGTTCATAGATGCAACATATTTAGAAGTGTTTGTGAAAGGGGAAGTTATAGCATGCAACTCACGTGCTGGTGAAATGGTGGTGACAGGTGCTGCAGTAGTGGATGGAGGCGTGCTTATTGCTGCGGAGGTAGCTGGTGCCGTTGGTCTGGTTCCTGGTGCCGCAGTGGTAGCTCGTGCTGTAGTGCCCGGTGCTGCTGTTGTGACTTTAAATAGACATCAAGGGATGTTTCGATGTAATAATTTTACTCACGAGTTAACTCTTTTGCTAATTCGTATTCTTCTTTTTCTTCACATTAAATTTAATTTATATGAAATGTTCCTCTTTAACACCTTACTCAAGATTCTGAGTACTTTGGTGTAATATGAAACAACATTTGCTTTCAGAAAATTCACTGACATTTTTTTATATTATGTTGCATAATATGACAATTTTGTGTAATGTTTCTAATAGTTTCATTTCATATGAATTTCACACAACGGACAGTTTGGTTTCCTTAAAAGTTGCTATTTGTTTTCTTACATAAATTGTATATGACCAAGGATTCAACCAATAACCTATATGGAATTATGTACCAAAGGCCGGCCTCAGACCACAATACATGTTACAAAAGAGAAGGCTTCGAATATTTTGTTTTGATATAGGTCCAGTTTCCTTTATAATGAACAAGTTCAATTTGAAATTGTTTTTACCACCTTCAACCGATTCGAAATCAGATCTAACGCTATTCATTACATCATCTCTCAGGATAAGAAACCTCGACTGTACTGCATCCCAAATGTATGCAGATGAGAAAAATAATTTTTTTTTTTTTCTGGAACGATTTGTAAAAGCACTTTAAAATAGCACTAATCATTACGAAGCACGGCAAGATAACTTAATGAAAAATATAATAATGCGCTATAGAGAACTGGAAAAATATCCCGAATTTCTAAACATATTTCAATTTTAGGAAAGGCACGTTTTCTCCATATGCACATTTTTCATTGATGCTAACTAAATTTTAAAATTCTAAATGAAAGTGAAAGAGATGGTATGCAAATTAAGTGCAGGTGAAATGGTGGTGATGGGTGCTGCATTTGTAGCTATTGCTGTTGGTCTTGATTGTGGCGTTGCAGTAGTAAGCCGTGGTGTAGTGCGTGGTGCCGCTGTTGCGCTTGTGGCTGCAGTAGCTTAAAATCGGAACCTATGGAGTTTTGTGATGTGTATGTTCCCCCGTAGGTACAATTTTATTTTAATTCTGGTTCTTCGACTTTCGATTAATATGGTATATACATCAAACATACGACGTTCAGGACTTTATTTAATAGTGCAGTCTCTTGTTATGTTATATGCAGCAACACTTAATTTCTGGAAATATGACCTGAATGTTTTAATATTGCGTTTCAAATCATGACAACGTTATATAACGTCACAGACAAATTTGAGTTCATAGTTGCTTATAACAAGCAGAATTCTTGAAAGGAAACAAAACCTCTGAATTGAATGTTATTAATGTTTGTTTTCTGCAGTTGCGAAAGATATTATTGCATCCAATAAAAAAACCCACATCAGATCATAAAAACGTCCAGAAAAGGATGCAGTCAGATTAATATACATATTTTGAAACAGAAATATTTAAACATTGTTTAATAAGGAAAATTTGTCCTCATAAAGAGCACAGAAACATCCATAAAACGTTTACACCACAGCCAACAGATTCACAATCAGTTCAGTCAATTAACAACTTGTCGTGAGAAAACACATCGTGGAATAATCTCATCTCCTATTGACAATTTGCACAAAATTGACAGTTATAAAAGAGACATAACTACAAATGCATGTCAGTGTAACATTTCTTACCTGGTATCTCTAGACAAACCTCGATTCCGAGTCCCTTTACAACTACAACGTCGTTCGCCACAGGCTTGAAGACAAGTCGCAATTTACTCACTTTTAGTGGGGGAATAGGTATGGTTAGAGATTCTGCATTGCCTTGCTTGGTAGTTCGCTGTAAAGAAAGACAACATGTAAAGATTTAACAATTGCTTTCTTCGACTCCGTTCAAAAACCTTAATGCCTCACTAACAAACATCCTTAGGCGAAGCACATACTTTGTAATGCTTATTGTTTTTGCTGGGCCCATTGTCATGCCACATCTTTTACTTTTCCTTCCTCAGCAATTTCCACCATTCCAAGAAAGGCAATAGCTATCTGTGTAGTCTCTGAGATGCATAATCTCTGACATATATGACCTGCACACGTTTACCTGTGCTGTGCCTTCCTCCAAATAGTCAAGGGTGATGACGGAGAATGTATGTTTGTCAACTGATATTCATACTTCACAAATTTATAGATAATGATTTGCAATGGAAACGTTCTTCGGATCGGTTGTATTAGATAGCCATTCGACTTTGTCGCGGAATCAAAATCTCCGCTGCTATCTTACTGTGGGGGGATGAATCTTATTCAATTAAACTTAATAGAATGAGACAAACTTATAGTTTCAGGTGCATTCAAAGTTTCGCGTGATTCATTCCTCCATCAAAATATGCTAAATCGAGTAATCGGACGGTATGTCGGTCAAGGTTTGTGCTGGAGTTCGTTTACAATTAACAATGGGGAATGTTGACGCTGAGCTACAGAGTTCGGGCATCACTGGAGGATTTATTCTGTTGCATTGTGCTGTGGAGAGGAACAGACGCCTAATCACTCATCGCATTATTTTACTTTCTGTTTCAGCTTTTAAAACACCTGTTGGGCTTTTCAGTTCTTTATTCAATTATGGTTGCCAACACTTACCCTTGAAGTCAGTTGCTGGAAGTCAACTGATCCTGGCTCTCTTCCTTCTACGACGACACTGGCCACATTTTCCACCGTTAACTGGACAGCCATAGCAGTGACGGGTTGTGTGAAGTCGAATTCTAGGAATACCTCTCCTGACGGCAGCAATGATAGTCCCGTGGGTTCGAAGGCACTAATCTCATCGTGGGTACCAGCAATGTCGGATGAATGCAGTGTGGCAACCTCCTCTATCTTATCCTTTCCAAGTACCTCTTTAGACGTTCCTTCCTCGCAGCCTGTTAGAAATAAATTAGTCTTATAGTCTTTTATATGTGAAGGTCATATACAACTTTGAGTTCAACTGCAAGTGGAAAGATGATTTTATTCTCATGACGATTCATTGCATATGTGTTTTCTTATCACCAGCAGATTTGGAAAACAAGAGTAATTTTGAATCTGATGAAAGGCAAGTTTCTCCGAAATGCTCCATTTTCATTCCTACTTACAAAAGCTTTAGAAGTCTGTGTGAAAGAGAAACTTCTTGAATGCAACTCACGTGCTGGTGAAATGGTGGTGCCAGGTGCAGTTGTGGTGGCTGGAGGCGTGGCTCTGGTGCTTGGCGCTACAGTGGTAGCTGGTGCCGTTGGTCTGGTTTCTGGTGCCCTGGTGGTAGCTCGTGCGGTAGTGCCTGGTGCTGCTGTTGTACCTGCGGCCGTGGTGGCTA
>JAECUM010020958.1:0-27797 GCA_016617855.1 Megalonaias nervosa
AACCAGACTCTCGTAATTATGAGGAGCCTAAAAAAGAAATCCTGCAGCTACAACCTGAAGCAGAAATTCTACAGCCAAACCTGAGGCAGGCAAACCAGAGCCAAACCGAACACACCAAGATGAGGGTTTAGAACCCACAAAAAAGACCGCAGAAGATTATTATCACATCATGAAGTACAAAACCTATGAAGAATATGTCAGCTACTTTTCTTGTAGCTGCTCTCCAGAACGTTGGAAAACTGTTGGTATTGGAACAATTAGCGCTTGCAGCATTCGGCGGCAAAATAAACAGTGTAGCAAGCAGAAGCTTTGCCGGAATAGGCTATCCTGGTGATGAAATATCTGGTCTTATTTATGTATATTTGATATGACACTACTTGAAGATTTTCTTAAGAATATTGCAACAGTATTTTCAAGGGCATTATGGATAACATAACTGTTGATCTATTTTGCTAAAAGCTACTGAAGATTATTACATCATAGCTAACTACAACTGCAAACATACGTATAGTGCAAATGAGCTGCAGGCTGCTATCGATTTAGTTAAAACAAAGTTTGATGGCAGAATAGGTAAGTGTAAGGATATAACATCGGCTGTATTAGAGATACCACGTCAAAACTTTGATGGCGGTCCAGAAATATCCGAATCTGATAGCTAACTATTTAGACTACGTGAAACGCTGACGACACCATTGCACTACAATATGCTGAAAGACAAGGTACCAGATCTTTATTCAAATATCAACAGCAAATTAAATGCGGAATATACACCACAGCCACAACAGGATGTGATGTGATGTGATTATGATTTTTAACGTAGCTTTAACAATTTTTCAGTCATATCGCTATGATGTCTGCAGTGTGGCAGTTTATAGTGATGTCTAGCACTGGGGCAACATGCCGCAGACATGTAGCATCATGTCCCACCCAGTCACATTATCCTGACACCAGGCCGACCAGTCCTAACACTAACTTCTTAATGCTGAGCGCCAAGCGAGGCAGCTGTTAGTACCATTTTTTTAAGTCTTTGGTATGACTCGACCGGGGATCGAACCCACGACCTCCCGCATCCGAGGCGGACGCTCTAACCACTAGGCCACCGGAGCGGTTTAACAGGAAGCAGAGTGAGTACAATATTCCAAAACAGAGGATCTCAAAATAATCGTAGAAGCTTACTATCATATTATCAAGGACGTAAAAAAACTATCTATGACGCAACCATACGTTCGTCTGCAATGGGCTATACTGATTATCAGCAGCTATATGGTTATAACGTTACTTATGCTGTGGACAAGATTCTTAGCTGGAGTAAAAATATCTGAAGGCAACTTTGCCAAAGTAGCAGAAGCTAGCAAGCAAAGAAAAAATTATTTCAAAAGCAATAAATACCATCTTGGGATAAACTTAGTGGCCTAAAAAATTAAAATAACCGTGCCTCATCTCTATAAAAAAAAAATGCATAGTAATTTAGATAAGGAATTTCCTCCAAAGCCTGAGGCAGAAATTTTACAGTTGGAGCCTGAAGCAGAAATTTTACAGTTGGAGCAGGCAGAAATTTTACAGTTGGAGCCTGAGGCCGAAATTTTACAGTTGGAGCCTGAGGCAGAAATTTTACAGTTGGAGCCTGCAGTAGATATTTTACACTCACAACGTTTGGTTCCAGAGGCAGAGGGTCATGAAGGAATTAAAAAAATAAAATTTTCCGAGGCAAACTATCTGACTGCAAAATATCAGATACGTCGTGTTGTCGATATCAATTAGCTCTCAGCAATTATTAAATATGCGATTTAAAATTCAGAAAGCCAAGACTTTACCTAGCTTTGCAGATGTTACAAGCGCTTACTATTTTTGTTGACATCTCTTCCTTTAACGTTAAGCGCTGGAGGTGGATTTTTCCAGTTCGATACAGATCTCTACGTAAAATCAAAATGATCCAGATGTTCCTTTTACGTTTGATAAATTATTTTCAGAGCGTCCTTGACGAACTCATATCCCTAATTAACGATCTGATTTCTTGTACTAACCAGCTCAAGTCTTCTATATTCCATCCTATAGGAAATTGTATGCGTCATCATATGCGGCCATTATTCTTCTTGAATCCAACTTACACCTTATGGTAATATTGATTTTTCTTTCTCTACTTCGAATGCAATATGTCGTAGTTTTGATATAGCGCTTGATTGTTTTGTCATAGCCTGGCATGTGAGCAATGTAATTGTGCGTAAGAATATTCCATGGTAGGACAGCAATAAGCTCGTATTCAGGATGTCTTTTCTGATACCATCTATCGCAGCTGCAATACAATCGGACTGGTTTAGGACGCTCGTGATCTCAAAGTTGTATTCCTTACGCAAAGCTTTCTCGGAAACAATAATAATTCTGCTTCATTAGATACCCATAAGTCATTAGAATTATCGAAGTCACTAAAGAAAACCATGACATCTATCGCAATCAGATCTTTTTCATATTGGCCGTAGTCTTTGTTATGAATTTTTTGTCATACTGTCGATACAGTCGAACTTTATCCAGCGAACACTTGCGAACATTCATGTCTACAAGTAGGCCGTATGATGCTACACCTGAGACTTCTAAGGCTGGTAATACTTGCAGCAAATAATAATCAAGCAGCTTGCTGACGTCTCTGACAAAGGAACACTTGAATTCTAAGAGTAAAATTGTATTGCTGTCGACAATATGACCATCCAGACTGCAACTCAAGCCGTATATATTTCTGATGCAGATAACTTTATCGCCTGTAGCGATCTCAATTTTATTTCTCGTGACGGGCTAACAAACTGATCACCAAAAACAAAATAAGGTTATATATGCTTGCTGCTAACCTTATTTAACTATATCTTCAGGCGATGCAAATGGACACATGCCAAGAACTGTGGCCAGCTCAGAGCCAGCGAATGCGGTCGGCCGACGTCTGTTAATATGATGTGACTTCAAGAAATTTTTAACGATATCAATCAGATCTATTTTTATGCGTTATAATTTCTTCAATCAGACAAACATAGCAGCGTTTTAGTCTGAAATCAATATATAATCATTTATCCGCAGCCTAATCCAATACTTTTATGTAAAATCAATATGTAACTACCGTCTGCTACCATCTTGTTGGCCAGCCAAGCCTTCAGCTTTATATAATGACAAGCTGGCTATCAGTAGCTGTGTTCAGTTTTATGTAGTGGTTAGAGCCTCCGCCTCGGATGCGGGAGGTTGCGGGTTCGAACCACGGCCGAGTCATACTAAAGACTTATAAAACTGGTACTAACAGCTGCCTCGCTAGGAGCTCAGCATTAAGAGGTTAGTGTAAGGACTGGTCGGCCTGCTGTCAGGATAGTGTGACTGGGTGGGACATGATGCTACGTGTCTGCGGCATGATGCCCCAGTGCTAGACATCACTATAAACTGCCACAATGCAGACATCGTAGCGACATGACTGAAAAAATGTTAAAGCTACGTTAAAAATCCAAATCACGCACGCGCGCGCGCACACACACACACACACACACACACACACTACTCTTACTCAGCCTGAAACGACTATTGTCCACATACTATCAACAGGCACCTCGGTCTATTCTTCCCTTCATAGCCAAGAGGCTCACAACGTACGGATGCGTGGAGATGTGTTTTGCTTTTCTTTAAATACAGACGAGTAGTTTGATTATAAATGTGCACAAATAGAAGATTCTATTTTGTATGTCATTACAAAGTTACCGATTGAATATTCTGATATAATAAAACTACAAAGTACTGTACTGAAATGACTTTGCATTAAACTCGGATGTCTCTGACTTCGCCGCACACGTCTTGTGACATCAAGGTTTTCGTACAGACGTGTAAATTGAATCAATAACATATCTGTCAAACGCGATCCCTTATTAGATCAAGTGCACTTGAAACACTTGAAAGGACTGTTATTCGCCATATGATCTGTAGTCTTAAGATAATTAAACACACAATAACAGCACTTTTAGCCTAGTTCAAATGCACCAATGCCTATCCCACTAGACAATGCGCCCATCCCCTTCGACAAGAATAAATAAGGTAAGGAAGGACTCGAGATATAGGAACTCGCTCATTATAGGCTAGCGAAATTTACCACGTTACAAAACTCCACTGGATTTATAATTAGACACGTAAGGTATATACAGCTGCTTATCAATTAACACATATAATATACCGAACAGAGATTAAAGCGCTTAAAACTTAATCATTCATTGCATACTTGGATAAATGGTTATATGAAAAAAGTTTTGTAGAATGACAGCAATGCGATTATACACTTATAAACTGTTTGATTATAATAGTATCATTTTATAAAAATGGTTAATATAATCATGTATCCAAACATGCAACGTGGGATCCAGGGATAGGCGCTTTCATCTCTATTTGGAAAAGAGTCGTCGTTGATTACCTCATTACCTTAAACGTACAGGCGGCACCTTCAATGACGTTTCCTTCCTAAACTTGTTAGTAAAGGGTCTTCTTATAATTTTCTTTTCTGTATACTAATTATGTATGCTTGACGTTGTGAATTAACAACAAAATACAGTCATTTGAACGGACGCATTTATTGGATCCTCATTTTCACTGACAAGTACACTCAATTTCAATAACAACCATACCACATGTATACTCAAGAACTAGCTGCTGTTTCACACATGTAAACCGTACATACACCATATGCTCTAGTTACAAGTGATATTGATTCCCCTAACTTATGGCATATTCTACAATAACAAGCAATATTTCTCAGTTAAACAAAACATCGACATAGTCTAATTGTTAAACTATATTTTGCAAGGACTATTTTAAGCGGTAGGAACTACTGAACCTACGCACAACCCTCTTCCTCTCTCACCCGGGCTTGGGACCGGCGATGGCGAAATTGAACAATTCTTGCAATCTTTATTGAAGTATTTTAAAACAACACATGCAATTTGATTCTTGGTTGAATCTTGGTATATACAATACAATAATACAAAAAACGAGACATATCAACAAATTTTAACAGCAATTGACATTTACATCACGAACATTATTTCAAAGTTAATATTTCTATCAATCAAGAAGAAGGCAATATGTTTAAAATGAAATTGTAGAATGTCTGGAGGTATCACAGTGAACCAGTCCGTTTCTCACAGAATGGTACCTCATAATATTGAAAGCATCAAGTTACCATCGTAATTTTAGAAAATTATATACCCCAACTAACTGTTATTAAAGCAGGTATAAAACCTAGCACTGATATTATGAATAATCTAGACGACGGTGTCATTCTATGACAGTTTCTGATATTATGAATAATTTAGACGACGGTGTCATTCTGTGACAGTTTCTGATATTATGAATAATCTAGACGACGGTGTCATTCTGTGACAGTTTCTGATATTATGAATAATCTAGACGACGGTGTCATTCTATGACAGTTTCTGATATTATGAATAATCTAGACGATGGTGTCATTCTATGACAGTTTCTGATATTATGAATAATCTAGACGATGGTGTCATTCTGTGACAGTTTCTGATATTATGAATAATCTAGACGACGGTGTCATTCTGTGACAGTTTCTGATATTATGAATAATCTAGACGATGGTGTCATTCTATGACAGTTTCTGATCGGATATAATGATTAATCTAGGCGATGGTGTCATTCAGTGACAGTTTTTGGCATGATATTATCAATAATCTAGACGACGGTGTCATTCTGTGACTGTTTCTGGCATGATATTTTGAATAATCTAGACGATGGTGTCATTCCATGAGAGTTTCTGGCCTCCTTCATTTGGAAATAGAAGCGTTAGGCATGTCTGTGTGAAAGGTAAAATGAAATGGCATGTCTATGTGAAAGGTAAAATGAAATGGCATGTCTGTGTGAAAGGTAAAATGAAATGGCATGTCTATGTGAAAGGTAAAATGAAATGGCATGTCTGTGTGAAAGGTAAAATGAAATGGCATGTCTGTGTGAAAGGTAAAATGAAATGGCATGTCTGTGTGAAAGGTAAAATGTAATGGCATGTCTATATGAAAGGCAAAATGAAATGTTACTGTAGACAAACTAGCTAAAAGGAAAAGGGAGGAAATATCAGAAAAGCACATAAGTTTCTTGCCGGGAAAATCAGAGATGAATATAAGGTCATAAAACGATACTAAAACATAGGCATTATAAAATGAAGTAATATGAAAAAGTGATGATCTGTGTATTCTGGTCATTGGGCAGTAAGTTCTATTTTGGAACTTGTACCGGTTCCAAGAGCCCAGATTCTCTCTCTCTCTCTCTCTCTCTCTCTCTCTCTCTCTCTCTCTCTCTCTCTCTCACACACACACACACACACACACACACACACACACAGACACACCAGGAGTAAAATGAGCACTTTCTTTTACCACATTCAGCTCCTTGTAACAACCAAACTTAAAAGAAATGCGTTTCAATGCATTATCCATTGTCATTCTGCATCAAGTCAGTTAAGCACGATGAAAGAGATAGTTTTAACGAACTACACTGTATGGTCAGCTGAAGGTAGTATAACGATTGTTTTCCATAAATCCTTTACTTGAGACACCACGGTGGCTTAGTGGTTAGCAAGCCTGACTTGCGATCATAATGATACGGATTCGAATCATATCACTGGACAAGTCACATTACGTTCATTACTTGGGACGATACAACTTTTTTGTCACTCTCTGCCGTGAGAACACCAGACCATACCATTTACGAGATGTAAGCCCTTACGGTACCCCTTACCAACTGCCTACATATGGGACATTTTATAAGGGCGGGGGCACATTGAGGGCAGGCCATCATGTGACAACAAGGTAGGAACACAATACACGCCTCATTCTCCATGCAAATCTTACAGGTCATCTGGTCCTTCAGTTCCTGGTTTTGTTCTAGCATAGACTCCATTTCTTTCAATGATAGGCGGTCTTGAGAGGAATAATTCTTCTTCTCTTTCTCCACATGATTGCGATGCTGTAAATGAGAACTACTTTGTTTATTTCCATCCACATTCGCGTCTTTAGTACCACTAATCTTATTTTGAGTGGTTAACTCGGCAGGGACTTGAGCCATGTCATTGATAGGATCAATGTCCTCCGAAACATGTAAATCTGATTCATTTTCTTCCAGCTCAAATATGACCTCCATCAGTTCGGTGGATGAAAATTTGGAGTGACCTGTAACAGATAAGGAACACATACCGCTGTAATATGCGTCTTGATTATAGTGTTTCTTCATTGTAAATTTTAATGTCTGTGCATATACATTCTGATTTTGTCTTTCTGACCTTGTCATCAATCAGATTACAATTACGTTGGTCCATAACGAGCCTCTTCAAGTATGTATTACATCATACATATTTTTCATTTCATATATTAAAGAAGTTGCATTTTTTATATGCCTTCATCACAATGGAAGAACATTCATTTAGTTTTCAATGTATTTATCGGTTAATGTTAAAAAAGTAATTTACGATAATAGGATAGTATTGCTACGAGGCAGTGTACTTATTCCAACAACAACAGTGATCTGATAAACATACTCCCTCCCTTAGTTAACGTCAAATTTTAATAACCTCAACATTATCATGCAAAATTTTAATAACCTCAACATTATCATGCTATAGTCCCTGAGCATTTATGTTGAGATAGGAAGTGGGCATTGTTGATGAGAATCGACAATAAAGGATAAATTACAAAAATAAAACACGCCGCATCTTAAAATTGAACAACCAATGTTCCATATTTTTGAGGAAGTGGACCTTGGGTGGCCGAGTGGTCTAAAGCGCTCGACTTTACACATTATTGACATCTCACCTCTGTCCGCGTGGGTTCGAGTCTCCGGCTCGTCCAATGTGGGTAACTGAAAACTACTTGCCAGTAGCTTCCAGTGGGTCGATGGTTCTTGCACGGGTTTCCCTGAGTTCTTCCTCCACCAATAATACATGGCAGCCATATCATGCGTTGAAAAGTGGCGTTAAACCCAAAACAACAACAAACAACAGAAACCAAACAGAGCCTTCCACAAGGATCCTTTGTTTTAGATGAAAATGTTTACACTATTTTTCATCAGCACTATGTTGAAAATAAAAAAACGAATAAAAACTATAATGAGCGGTCACATATACAGGCTGCAGTTGGCATGCGGGCTTCTGCTTCGGGGTAGGCGTGATGAAATTCTGTGCCGCTGTCTCCTCAAATTCAGCTTCAATACCCCCTTTTGTCAGCAGTAATAACTGAAATTAACGTGATGAACTTGTAAATATATTAGAAACAACAGCTCCATCTGTCGACATCATAACTATTTCAAAATAAAATGAGTGCTACTGGGACAATAGAAACACAAACACTATTAATAAAAAGGATGCAAAACGAAATATAACTAGATCTAGCGACCGCTCCTATACAAGGTTTTCCATGGTGTTAGACACGCGGGTAAAATGAATCTCTTAAATCAAAATAATTATTTAAAAAATGCTTGAACAGTTTTAAACTTTATTTATATCAAGCTCTGTTTGTCTCTGGATAAATACAAGCTGCACAAAATATAACAAAACTCATTTATTGCTTAGTACAATAAAACAACGTACAAATTAAATGTACAAATCAAAGACTACCGTGTCGAACTAATGGTATATCAGGAAATCTAGTCTATGGAAGCTCCCAAGTATGCCCACCCCCATCTTGAATACGGAAGCAATCCACACTCACGCCCAATATACATTACACCAGTATTCTAATAAATTGTGGGAAAATGTATATCCAGTGTTATCGTTATGACAGTTCACTACATAATGGCTATGAACCAACTGCTTATTGACTTACCTTTTTTACTGATTAGCATTTGCACGGCTTTCTTGACCATCTCGGTGTTATAACCTATGGATAATACGCTCTGAGTTGACGGATAGTCCATTGGATCTTCCGGGAGCACTCCCCTGGCTTCAGAGCCTAATAACACATGGCATAGCTCTTTTTGCGAACTCTTTTCCGAAGCAGCGCTCTCTCTTGATTCAGTTTCCAATGTTTCGTTAGATCTTAGATTTATTCCCGCCAACTGTCTCAATACAAAGTCATCTCCCTTGCACTGTTTCAGAAAAGCACACTCAGGGTACCATTGCGCATGCTCTTCCCAGATGCCATCTCCCTCCTCCCAGCTTCTCAACCCACCTCCACAGAAAAAGCATCGTACACAGTCACCCACACCTGTGAAATAGGTAAAAGAATCTAGATCTTGTACCAAGGCGACACATGGATTATATCAGATGCGACTAATGTAGGAATTAGATCTTTAACAACCATAAAATCATTGAATTATAAAGAACGACACCAATTTGAACACCGATCCTTGCGCTCATTTATCACGCCTCCATGGAGAATAAAAGAGAATTAATCAAATAAAAGACCCGATGACTTCAGAATTATTATCAGACACTTATCAAATCGTAATTTTCAAAAAATTAGAAAATGCTTGAAAAGCAATAATTTAATAACTTACCAACATAATAGAATCCTGCTGCGGCCAGATCAGCGGGTTTCTGTTTCATATGTGAAGGCCATCCCCTGAACGATTCTAGACGTGATATTAAAATAGAGTAGTGTGGATGCTTCGGTTTCTCAAGACAAACACCCAGAGTGTTATTTCTATTGTTAAATGATTGTTGTTTCACTTGTGCAGATTCAGATATGACCAGTTCGTTTGTCATGGTATTGCTTCCAACTGATCCATTAGTTTCATTGGAGTTTACAAGACGTTCGGCGACTTTGACGTCATTCTGAATTTGTTCCTGTTGTCTATTAAATCTTTCTGAGAGAATGTTTCTGGTGTTGTAAGTTTCCTTCTTTTCGGCTTGAGCAGATGGGCTACATGTATAAATGGAATTGTTCGGTGGCTCACTGTTTCCCGTGGCCAAAGTGTTCCTTGAGCGTTCTTTTTCTCCGGTCTTATCCACAGCAGATGACAAGTTTGTTTGGATTTCACTTAATACACGACTTTCGTTTTTGTTGTCCGAGTTTTTGTTTTCTGAACCGCTAATGCCATACGTCACTTTCTTGTCTAGGACCTCAACAGCAGTTGCAGAATTTGTATGTGGAACAAACTCAGTAACTCTATTCCTTATGGGGATATCATCGTCCAGAATTCCATTCACAAAACTACAATTTGGAGACAGTCTCTTATGAACATCAAATGGTGAGTCTCCCTCTTTCCAGTTCTTGCAGTTCAATTCGCATGCGAAACAGATAGTTTGGTCCCCTGTTCCAGAGTAGTAGAACCCGGATTGGGTTAATCTTGTTGGTTGAACAGGGCATGATCGGGGGAACGTTCCAAAGGAAATATATCTGGCCCACTCATTTTTCATACGCCCTCTTGTGTTGTCCATACTTGTCGTTTTCACAATTTCTCCTACGTATGAATGCAGTGATGAAAAAGGCAAATTTGGAATCATATCGTCTGTATTTTCTGGTCTCGCCATGTAACGTAATTTCTTTGAATGCTCCTTTTAGTGTGTACCTTTAATAATAATAATAATGTACCTTTAATAATAATAATAATAATAACAACCACAACAACAACAATAATAATAATAATAATAATAATAATGATAATAATAATAATAATAAATGATGATGACGAGACCGATGTCATTCATGATAGATCGTTCCATGATGCGATATCTGCCCATAAACTGGACTTTAGATATAGGATCATCAGCATTACGTTATTATCATGGTTTCTAATGCATTTGAGCCTCGCTTTGAATGCTATCCCATAACTGCAAAACGTACACTAATGTAGTTTAGAAGCAGAATCAATTACGTATTGATGAGCACATTCTAAAAGCTTGCTAAACCAAATTAGAGAGGCGTGATAATATGTCGATGTGTATGGATAATAATAATATTAATAATAATAGTAATAAACTGCGTCATCACGTCCTTGTGCATTTCACATCTGTTGGATGCTTGTTCCCCACCCCACCCCGTACCATCCCCTTCTAGGCGGAGTATTCAAATTTTCAGAGCGTTATACACATCTGCATCTCAGACTAATGTCATATCCTATCCCGTATTCTGGAATTATCACCAACGACGTAGGGATATGGTAATATTAAATCCACACAATGGATATTAATTAATCACATTCACAATATCAAACGTTAATGACCGCTCCGGTGGCCTAGCGGTAGAGCGTCCGCCTCGGATGCGGGAGGTCGCGGGTTCGAACCCCGGCCGAGTCATACCAAAGACTTTCAAAAATGGAACTAACAGCTGCCTCGCTCGGCGCTCAGCATGAAGAGGTTAGTGTTAGGACTGGTTGGCCTGGTGTCAGGATAATGTGACTGGGTGGGACATCATGCTACATGTCTGCGGCATGATGCCCCAGTGCTAAACATCACTATAAACTGTCACACTGCAGACATCGTAGCGATATGACTGAAAAATTGTTAAAGCTTCGTTAAAAATCTAAATCACACACACACACTCAACCGTTAATGCAATCGGCTAACACTATTATAATTCGTAACAAAATAAAGGATATGTGTACAAATGGATTAGTACTTGCCTTTTATCGCAGTGGTTATCAATGTTCCGAATATTTGTTTACTAACAAATTGCCGGGCCTTTATATAGTCAGTATGTGACCTTGACAATATAAGAATGAGTCATGGACACACAATTTCCAGTCAACATAATTTTCCGTTACGTTTTTAATAAACTTCGTCTTTACAACTGAGTTCGATCCAGTTATCAATTTAGTATAAAATCGATTTAACAAAGTATGTATGATGTGATAATAATGACTTGTTAACGACTTTAGCATTTTGCTTTTGTTCTTTAAAAGGAATTATCTCTCTTTTCACCAAACCAACTGACCTCTTAGAGGTGCATTCATAGGTCATTACCACCGTGTTTACCGACCTTTAGAATAACAGGAAATAACAGTGGTATTTATAGTGCGACGGCAATCGGTTATTTTTAGCGATCTCGTGGCTGTTTGAGAACATTCTACGGTTTAGTTACATAACTGCTTTAACAGTATTGTTCGGACTACAGTTTATACGTACCCTTTGTACTGTATGATCTCTGTTTTTTATCAACAAAATTAATGAATTAAATACTCTTTTAAGTGACAGACCATTTAATTTTCGAGTGGGTGGGTGGGGTTTAGATATCCGGATCCTAGGAGGGTTGAAATAAAATGTCTTGCTCTTATTTGTATCGGAAAATAATTGTACTCTATCCATCGTTTTAATTGCCAAAAATATCTTTCGATAAAAGTTCCCTGGTCAGAAAGAAAACCCTCTCCCTCCCCGTCCCCGAAAATGAAATGGTCGGTACCTATCGTAGAGTGCATAGACTCTTATTGCAAGCACTATGCATTACTATGAAGTGAAAATATAGAGTACTATTCTAAGTCTATATACTTGATTTAATATATCAATATATCACCAACATAATTAGACTAGGGATTAAATGAATTTTGCATTTTATAATTCTTTAAATTTATTATTTTCATTAAGCAATAATTTTGAGAAACACATCAGAGGAGATTATGTAAGTTTACATAAATGCATCGTAAAAAATGTGACACATTTTTTTAAAGCTGTACATACCTTTGGAAATTAATGGGAGTCATCCTTCATCCTAAGGTAGATTTTAAGCATTTAATTTGCAAACGTACTGCAGTTAGTTCATTTATGATATAATGTAATGACCAGATAGTTATTGTATCAACTGATCACAAAAGCATAAAATGCATGGGAGTTTTACTCATATGCACGAATATTCCCAAAGTCGAGAAAGTCTTCGAATGTTTTTCTCAGACCTGAAAATCATGTGCAGATAAGAAAAATCCCTGGATGTCAGGTCATAGTTGTGTCGACCAGGTGAAGATGGTTAGCCTCGTGGGGAGACAAATAATGTAACCCCTTGACTGGGATTTCCTTGTCTCGGTCCAAACCCCAACATAGATTCTATATGTCCATGTACTGTATACATGTACCTTACCATTATATAGTTTTGAAACAACGTTCTAAGTTGTATTTAAATTGTATTGTTTTAAATATGTATGTTATGTATCACTCACTGTACGGTACTGTCTCTGAGCAGTATGTGTAACCATCACTGTATGGTAATATTACCATACTTTATGTGTAACTATCACTGTATGGTAATATTACCATACTTTATGTGTAACTACCACAGTATGGTAATATTACCATACTTTATGAGTGATGTGTATTCATCTTCCTGACTAAGAGACTCCCGTGGTTCTGTGTTGAGTTTTAGTTGATAGTTAGTCTGAGTAACAAGTCTTCAGAACTAATGTTATATGCTGCAATATCCAAAATTAAATACAATTCGTTGTATTGTGTCTTGTGCCAGCAAAATGATATATTTCATGTCATTAAGTTAATCTGGTATGAGCATTGTTTTACTGACTGGTGTGATGAAAAGTTTTCAAAGTTCAAAGAGTTAGCTAACATGAATACATTACGACACCGAGTTATCCAAGCTGAACACATCACGACACTGAGTTATGCAAGCTGAACACATTACGATACTGATGTATATTGCACTGTTTAATATTTGCGTCAGCAAAATGATATATTTCATGACATTAAGTTAATCTGTTATTGTTTATATTGACTAGTATGATCACTATGTATATGTACCACTTTCTATGTTTTTGCATTGCTATTTGACACTGACCGTCAATCTTGTAACAACAACAACAGTGGATGTTTTATTATTAAAGTTCCTTTTAAAATTGTTTAACACAGACGTTCTGTAGATTTGAAACTCTTTTTATTATGTATTGAATCTACTGTACCTATAAATGTTTATTTTATTTTTTATTTGTGTAAATTATATTCTTTCAGACAAAACTGCCCCCCCCTCTCTCTCTCTCTCTCTCTCTCTCTCTCTCTCTCAGAGTATAATTTGTTGTATTCTCATATGCCACCTGCGAATGGCCTGAGAAATACTACGGTAATAAAGTTGTGTTCTGTTCTGCAATAAAACTGACATTTGCACTTAGTTTTTCAGATTATTGTGCACAAGAAATGATGGAAAAGCAATGGCTTTTCCCTTCAAGCCAGTTGTGACTCGTGAGCTCTTTGTGCATGTAATCAAAAACAGATGCGTTTTATGAAATGTAATTCTCAGCAACAATCAATTAACATAAATTGTAAGGAAATTGTTTAATAAAATGGAGGATATTCTTTCTTGCCAGTAATTAATCACTCACAGTACCTCTGCTTGGCTTGATTGTAGCGTACGCTATATAACTGAATAGTAACAGGGTGTCATTGATATTGTGTAGATTCACCGTTGTACACTAGAATAATATTATTATCAGCGGTGCTTTCCTGTAGTAAACAAAATACACCTGTTTCTAGATTTAGAGGCATGACACACACCAAAATCCCCTTTATGATTATGGGCTCATTCAAACTGGCTGTATGCGCCAGTTACATGTTTATTGTTAGTATGCAGTAACACAGTCATGTTTACATGTGATATAAATTCCGTAAGGCAAAACTGAGGGCAGTAATATGTCTTTCAAGCTTTGGGCACGGGGAAAGGGAGGTAGGTGGGTGGGTTGAGGTCGGAAATTAGTTTCCAAATAATCGTAGCATCCCTCCTCACCGCCTTCAAAAATTAAAATACTCTGTGCCTACAATATAGTATAGTGGTGATCAATTTGAAATAATGATTTTTGGGACTTGTAAATCTTAGTATAAAATTAAATTTGGTATTATATATTGTTTGCATCCCATAACCAGGAACAAAGGAGCTGTTATTTTAAAATACATGCAGAGTTTCTGAAGTTGGATTAAATTCTTGTATTTCTCCGTACAACGGACCTAAACCCAAAATTTCTCTTTTACTGGTGTAAGACATCGTATGATCATAATAAATAAATTAGCGCATAAACTGACGTAATGATTCTTCATCATTGGTATGTTGCAATTAACTCAAACATGACTATCTAGACTTTAGAGGAAAAGGATATCACCTTGGTTACTGACTACCTGAGGAGGTATAGGTGTCGATATGGTGGCCTATGGGAATATATCGGAATAACAACAGATGTACTGTTGAACCCAGCTGGAATTTAGCAGGGATGGGTCAATATAGGTCCCTATTGGAATTTAATATGGATGTTTCAATACGGGGCCATATGGCAATTATTCATGCATGCGTCAGTATGGGGCCATATGGCAATTTAACATGTATAGGTCAATATGGGGCCCTATGGGATTTTAAAATGGATGAGACAGTATAGTGCTCTATGGAAATTTAATATGGAATGGTCAGTATGTATGGGGGAAAGAAAACGAATGCGTAACCATGGGGAGGTTGAGGTAACTTGAACATAGATGTGACATATATGGGAATTGAAAATTGATGGGAGGATACTGGTCCATGTGGGAATTTTGGATAGGTTGGTATTGTTTTTTGTAATGTCTTTTGCAAGATTAATCAATATTGTGAACAAATGCAAGATGCTAATCTGCAGAACAAACTTCAAGTATCATGGGATTGTTTAATTTGATGGAGAACATTTTTTCGTCCATAAAATAGTTTTAAAAATGATACTATTTTCTCAGTTCAGTTAAGTCTAAAATGCATTTATGTCAATGTATAGCGTCATCATAATTTTGTTCGAACGTGATGAAAGGAACCAATCGATTGATTAAGACACTGAAACTGCAATTAGGACGACATCATCACGTCTTTGGAAACAAGACGACAAAGGAAATTCTAGTGACCGAAATGAAACAAGTGCTAGTGCAACGAGATGGGTTTCTAAGGTTACTGATGGCATCCTTACTGGCAAACGGTTCTGACCCAATTTCACGAGCGGTAACCGATTATGTCTCGGGAGTCATTAAAGGCGTTTTGAATCAAAATGACGGTTCACTATCGTACAACGTCAATGACAAAATAATGTACACCATGAAAGGACTAAAATGAAGTCTGCTCCATTGCAAACACCATATTTACCTCCAACGTTGTACTGAGCAGCACATACCGCACTTTCCGCAAAACCCAAATGTGACCATGATGGCTAACGTGCTGCAGGAGTTGTAGTATTTGATGAATCGATTTGAAACGGAAAGAGCACAGTGATACACATAACGTTTGCAAGGTCGTCAAAAGAACGAGTTTCATGAAGAATAAGATGACCGAAGAGAAAACAGCAGTTACGGTGACAACCGCAACAGCAATCGTTACAGGCTGCTTCAAAGAAGATGTGTTACGAAAGAAAGTGGACGAATGCGTTTCAAAAGAAATGCAAAGGACTGAGAAATCTTCTCCTACGAACAACATCATCTAGTGTGTCTCGGAGGACCGATTCCCAGATACAATATTGTGGATTGGATCAACGATATTCTCACGTACAGTAAACGGTTTAATACAGCGGAACGGCAACAATTCACACTAGGAATGAACGAAAACGGCGCTGCTCAAGCTGCGGAAGAAAATTCACAGTGATGACGATCGACTGAACGTCATCGACTTGTACAAACGATGCCAAATTTGGGAGACGGTTTGTTATGCGAGGAGAGGGGCGGTGGTTGGTCGGGCGAAGGAGGAAAGGAGATATGGAAGATTTCCAAACACCGCCAAGAGAAACACGACTAAGATAGCGAGGACGAGTCTTGTGGTTACAATAATACCCATTCCAATTCGACAAGAAATGAAAGCGGTCTTAAAAAGATAATGTTGGCGATATCACTATCAGTACAAGGATATAAGGAAGTAAAGAAAGAAGTGAAAAGAGAAAGGATGACACCCGTTTTGACACCATCGTCGATACCTCTGTTCGTCGTACAAGCAGAGCAACTCTGCAACAACATCAAAAAAGAATCGGAAACTGGCTGACCTATTGAGAATGGATGAACGCTTGGCTAGCATTTACCAGTACCCCGCACACTTTGCTGACTACGGCGTAATTTAAATGTTGTATCATGCTGATAAAACCCAAGGCGTGCAAGAATAATTCAAGTACGTGTTGCACAAAGTAATTAAACGCAAAACCTGTAGAAGTCTGACCATGGTAGCAGGTATCGATGAAGGGCGAAAAGATTTTTTTTTTTATCTTATTAACTTTGGTTCGTACAGTCAGTCTTACAAGTATTTATTTTGTGTGATCCGTGTGTCTTCAAGACATGGTAAGGTCGTACCTCTTACATCTAAAATGGGTCTCGAGTTAGCATGGGCTCTGAAAACCGTGTTTAAGCAAAGCGGTTAAAACCCTTTTTTATGGAAATAGACAAAATTGCTGAATTTCTCAGTCGACAATGTCAAGACCAACCGAATGAACGACACTCCATTTTGTAACGACTGAAAATCCCGAAGCCAACGCCAGTATATTCTAATGTTTGCACAGAAGATTGGCACAAACCTGAATACATCGACGTGCGACCATGCCTCTTGGATGATTACAATCAACTGTACCATCGCAGTATGTAGAATGTGCACTAGAGCATGCCACGACCCAAGACGAAGTAAGCAACTATTTAGGACCACAGAAAAATCGGAGAAGAAGAATAACAAATTTGACAAAGCAGTTGTCGTAATCCTCAGAGCGAAGCAGAAGAATTGGTTCGCAAAAAAGAACAACACTTTTGACAAAGGATATTTACCCAACCGATCGACGGAATTGACGCCACTTAATGTCTGCGCACTCTAACCGTGTGAGAAACAACAGCTTCGGTGCTGAGAGTGATTCCATTTTAAGTGGACTGTGTTACTTTTACGGGTTTGACGAACAGGGAGGAAACATCTATCACGTTCGCAATGAACTTGTTCACCTGTACTACATTCCCATCAGTAAAACGTACATTAAAAGCGTGAAAATGGGTGTTGAGATAGATCTCAGACAAAATATTGAATTCGCCGATAGAAGACCCACCTTTAAAATAAGTTTTCAGCAAACAGTGCTCTAGTGGCTCGTAACTGATGTGCCCCATATACCAAAGAGCAGCTCGAACACGAGAATAGGGTTTTGGAAGTATGCTTTCGTACTGTCTTGTCTGTGATCCACTAAGGTCTGAATACCTTAAAACACCGCTCCCTGTTGCAAGGAAAATAACTGATTCAAAACGTTCTGGTCGACTGACCGAATCCAAAACAGGAGTTAATGAATGCAGGTAACAATTGCTGATCCAGACGGGATAAGGTTGTGGTAAACGCAAAACCTCCCACACTACACGCCCGTCAAAGCATTTGCTCCAGCATCCACGCATCATCAAATGATGCGACAAGAAGAGACTCGGAAACAAAAACACTAAGGCAACGTGGACATTGCAGGAAGAAGAATGAGTGGTCTGGACATATTTTATTACTAATTAAATGCACAATGTTGCACGCGGATTCATGCCAATGTTCTAGGATGGAACTCGACCGGTTGACTATGCCACCCACGACGATGACCATGCGAGAATCCCAGTGCTATCCAATGTCGTCCTATACCATGACGGCTCACTAAGTTAGAAACCAAGGAACAAACCATAGACTACATCAGTATGAATAACAGTCATCTGCACTTTAAAGTGAAAGTGGTACAATCCTACGATACCACTCAAGACCATGATGCCAGCGTGGCTCACATCAATTATTTTATGCATTACTTATTCCGTGAATTGGACTTGTATCTGTATGTAATGTGTCGAATTTTGAAGAAGCACTGAATCCTAAAGTTGAATAAATTGTGCATTGAAGTTATCATAGTCAAGCCAGAAAGGTCTTAAGAAAGTTCACTGATTTCTCTTATTTCATCTCTGAAACATAAAAGGGTCTACGTTTAAGCTTCAGTGGAATTGACCCAGTCATCGTAACGGTATAGTGACAGAGAGTACATTAGAATTACCGACTATCGGTTGGAGGAGACTTTATGTCAAATAATTGATCTTCAAAGGAAAGCTAATTGCAGCATATTCTAGGCTGTAAAAATCTGATGAAAGACATGATTATTTTGGGGGAAGGTTTATGAACAGATGTTTCCGATTGGTCAGGAAACATTAAGGCGTACACTTTTGGAGACTGAGAATTTATAGGTAGCAGCTTTAGACAAATTTCTTTAGTTCGTTTCTTGCCCTGTGAGAAGACAGGTCCAGCTCCGTAGGAACATAAGAATAGTGTTTCCCTCGTTAACTAGAGAAAGGCTAGATAGCTGTCTTGGAAGAAAACGACAGGCTATAGAGATTTGACATACGATTGTGTGTGTGTGTGTGTGGGGGGGAACAGCATTAAGGTACGCAGTTTTAGTTTCCATATAATATTCTATTTCATTTGTTTGGTTTTATGCAAATGTGTTGATATGCTTATGATTCATGCATGTTTCGTGTATTCATTTCGTAGGACTCTGTTGATATGTTAGAGTGTTATGCAATTTAATTCTTTAATTTAACAGTTATTAGTTCATTGATATAATTGACGGATTTGTGAGGTAACCCTAATTTTCAGATATGTAGTATTTCATAGGGTTATATGGATTAATCCTAATTTTCAGATGTGCAGTATTTGATAGGGTTATACGAATTAATCCTAATTTTCAAATGTGTAGTATTTCATAGGGATTTATGAATTAGTCCAAATATGTAGAATTTCTTATGGTTATATGAATTAATTTCCTTGTCTGTAGGATATTACTGTTTACCGTGAGTTAATGACAATTGTATATGATTTTGCAATGCCTAAATGATCTTGCATGTTATTGGTTACTGTAAGCTAGAATTTAGTGAATCTTATACAATAGTAATCGAATATTTATCGTATTAAGTGGAATTAGCTACCTGTACGGAGACGTATAGTATGCCTTCTTTACTTTCCCTTTTCAAGATTTTGTTTCTTATCACAAGCAGGTTCGACTTTTTTGGCCTATTTGCTTGATTCAGCTTGTTCTGTTTCAAACATTACTCCCAGCAAAGTATTCGCGGAAATTTATCAATGCCCTCAGATAGAAGAAATAAAAAAAACAACTTTTATTTGAAAAGAATGTAATATGCAATTTTATACGACAAGTTGTATTCAGAACTATCAAACTGTACCATGCCGGTTCGTGAAGAATTGCGTGGTAGGATAATCGTTTTGACTAGCAAAGTCAGATTACATTTATTTTACGTGAATGAAATCTCAGCAAAAGATTTTCGTTCTGGTTATTCTAGAGTAAATTTTTCCAAAGATGTTAGTTAATGCATGATACGATAATTGATATCTTCTGCAATCGGCAACAGAAAGATTTTGTGTTTGTTTTGTTCACTAACCGGCTCAAAAATTCTGGCAATATGTGTGACAATTTAGGTGATCAGAGAAGTTACTTCCTTCGGGCTGAAGTAATGGCTGAATGGCGGTTTCTGATCATCGCAAGGCTGTAACCTATGGACTCTGCACCAGAAACCTCTTCGACTGATGACGACCCGGACCCCAATCAAGGTCGCCATTTTGAAACGATTGATCATTTGTGATTGGTGATGTGGCTGAAAAACAAAAATCTGTTTAACGGAGTCGATGTTCATCTAAATTAGAGTAGCAAAGCCTTTCATCCGATGGCCAGTACTAACAATTTTAAAACTGCCATTGAAGAAGCGACACTGGACGTTCCCAGATGATATATTGCTTACTTCATCCCAAGATCCTATTTCGAAAGTACCTTTGTCGTACGACTCAATTTCCAATCTCTCTTCAGATCTCATAGTTCTGCTAGCTGCCCCAGGGCACGTTTTCTCTATTTCTCTGGTCCAAGAAAGTACAATAATTATATTTATCGCACTTCATGAAACACTCCATATTCCAAATGGAACCGTACACGATGCAAGACTGTTAAATTTTAGGTTAGATTCAGTCAGTTCGGATCGGTTTTCAAAAGGAAAAGAAAGTACTTGGACATATAAAATGACATAACAGAATCCGGCCAATTCAATAGGTTCCGGTGTTGATAGTACAAACCATCCTTTAAAGGATTCCAGGAGGGAGTTGTGAGGATTCTTTGGTTCTTAAGCATAGATTCGAAGATTATTGATATTTTGTTTAAAAACATTTTGCTTTGTAGGTTTTGGTTTAAGTTTTCCGTTGTTATCTTCGCCGTTTTGGCTTCGGTGTTTTGATTGTCATAGTAGAGAAATCTAGAATTTTTGCTTGTTCCATTCAGGGTTCTGTCTGGTGCTTTGATACCGTTTCTTCGACCATCTTCAACTGTCTGATGCATGCATCTTCAACTGTCTTATGCATTTTGTAGGTGACGACATATCATCTGCATCGGATGTGTTCGCTAATTTACCGCATCATTTTGTAAAGGAAGGTTCTTATTGCAATTCATTCCATTTTCTGCTCTCAAGTGCAGGGACTATATCAGATTTGGGTGAACATTTAGATTTGTGCCCCTCCAGGCACTGTTAAGGTTTTTCCGTCTAATATAAGAATATTACCGTCTCAAATTCCCTCGTGAACTTGAAATGGGCATTCTCTTACTTTCTAATTCTTGTTCATCAGTCCACACGAGAAATAAACAGTTTCATTCCAGCGGCTCGCCTACTAGAACCGGCTTAGATCAATCTGATTGGCTGTACCTGATATGTGCGTGAAAAGGCTACAAAGCTTATATATCTGACCCACTCGTTGCTCATGAGTCTTTATCATCAGTTGAACTCAGAATATCTTCACTGCAGCAATGCAAGGGTCTCTGACTTTTCATGACTCTCCGGTTTTGATATACAGGGCCATACTTGATGTTCTCAATATATATTACAATGCACAGCCTTCTGCAGTACTACTGCTACTAGTACTACTACTACTATTAGTACTACTACTAGTGTATTATTATTATTATTAATATTATTATTATTATTATTATTATTATTATTATTATTAAGAAGGAGAAAATATGCTATTCAATTTTCAAGTTGGCAGTATAAATAAATAACGGTAGCAGGATAGTGGATTATGTATTATGGTCGACAGAGTTGTTTCCCTTCATTACAACTGTTGGGAAGGATTTCCCGTTGTATTTCCAGGGCCGGATTATCCATAGGGCAAAGTAGGCAACGTGCCCAGGGCCCCCGAGGCTCAAGGGGCCCCGTATATTATCGTCTGATTTCACAGGCAGTGTTGTTAATAGTACTGTAACCATATGAATGGACAAGGCAGGATAGCTATGGGCCCCTATGTTGGCTGTGACCAGGGCCCCCAAAGGCCTTAATCCGGCCCTGTGTATTTCAGTTTTGAAATTGTTTGATGAATCTATTCTTGTTAATAATCTCAACAAAGGAAGGCATGACCCTGAAGTTAAAGATAAATGTGATGATGATGTTAATAAGGTCGAATGACAATACTTTCATGTAGAAGAATACAAAATTGCTCTCCTTAGACTGTTTGAATACAACTTTATTGAAAAGTTTAAGGTTATTTATCAGCCATTGCATATAAATATTAACAACTGTGTAAATAGATTTGTGGCTTTAAATGAAAATGTTTTATCTTAAGATGCAGTATTGAACTTCATGCAGATCACATCTTCGCTTGTGGGATAACGATTTTGATAAAGTCAAACAGGAGAAATGTCAACAATAACGTAACTTTAGATTTACAAACCCAAATGTTACATAGACGCACATGCTCATAGTTCGAATTCCTTTATAAAAATTAAGGCAATTTGAAACAGGTTTATATTAAACGTCCTTGCGAGAAAACCCGAGAAATCAAGAAAAAAATGGAAAAGTTTTGGAAATTTTTCTAAATGGTGCAGATGGGAAGAAAATGAACGATACAAAATCAGTAATATCTAAAGCAATATTCAGTAAAGTTTTGATCAAAACGAGATCATCGAAAATGACATGATATTTTACCAAGATATTAATAATACTGACATTTTGAATATTCATATCACAGATCTAGAAATAGTGGATACTATTAAACCTAAAGAATAAAACACCGAGACCAGATAAGGTGCCTATTGTTTGCTACTAATTGACTTTGTAAAATATTAATCATTTCCCCACTTTTCTTTCCAATCAAATGTTTTACTCTGGTGAATGGTCCAAACATATTTTGCCCTATATACATAAGTTGTAGTAAAATGAAATTAATAATAATAATGTAATTTCTTTCATTAATTACATTCAAGAACATATTCACAGCCATACTGAATTAAAGGTTTCACACAAAGGGAGAAGATAATAATATCATAGATGGGTCTTAGGACGGATTTAGAAAAAATATCACGTGTGACAAAATGTTTTGTCTGCATGCAGTTTTTTTCTGAAGCATCCTTGTAAACCTAGAGGACGTGTTACTGTTTGTTTGCTGATTTTTCTAATGCATTTGACAGTGGTCAACACGTCAGGTTATGGGTTTCTTTGGTGCATACAAAGTATTAACGGGAAAATGTTACAAGTTTAGAAAGTATGTATTTCTGGTGAAACTTGTGCACCAACCCTAATAAAGTAAGCAAAATATTTTGAGTGCAGGCCTGGAATAGGGAAGGCATTTTTGTGTTCTTAGTTCAGTTATACTCTAACTGTCAATAAATGATGCAGTTCAAAATAATTACTTTATTATACATTGATGATGTTTCTAAATGTGCTGAAGCTGTAATGTACGTCACTTCTGCAAAACTAACATAAGTTGCATTTGAAAAACTGTATTGTACGTTACATTTGAAAAACTGTAATGTAAGTTACTTTTGAAAAACTGTAATCTAAGTTACTTTTGAAAAACTGTAATGTAAGTTGCATTTGAAAAACTGTAATGTACGTTTCGTTTGAAAAACTGTAATGTAAGTTTGTTTTGAAAAACTGTAATCTAAGTTACTTTTGAAAAATTATAATGTAAGTTAATTTCGGAAAACCTGTAACGGAAGTTAATGTTTAAAAACTGTAATCGAATATAGGATAATTTCGAAGAAAGTGTAATGTAAGTTAATTTCGAAAAATCTGTAATATAAGTTATGTTTTTTAATGTAATGTAAGCCACGTTCTGTAATCTAAGTTAATTTCGAAAAAAATGTAATGTAAGTTACTTTTGAAAACCGGTAATGGAATGTAAGTTAATTTTGAAAAACTGTCATTTTAAGTTAATTTAGGAAACGACAGTTTTACATTAGGGATTTTATTTAAAAAAAGAATATTATTCTGACACTAGAGAGAAACCATTTTTGTGTTACGGGTCTGGTGTCTTGGGTTTTGAAAAATGCTATAAAAACAAAAGTTATGCATCATGCATCTTGTAAAAGCTATATGAATGTATCTTATACTTATAATAAATTCTGTCTATATTATGTGCCTTATACCTTACGATAAATTATGTCTTTAGGAATGTACCTTATACCTTACGATAAATTATGTTTATAGGAATGTACCTTATACCTTACGATAAATTATGTTTATAGGAATGTACCTTATACCTTATGATGAATTAAGTCAATAGGAATGTACCTTACACCTTATAACAAATTCTGTCTATATTAATGTACCTTATACATTATGATGAATTCTGCCTATCCGAATGTACCTTATATCTTATCTGTCTATAGGAATGTACCTTATATCTTATCTGTCTATAGGAATGTACCTTATATCTTATCTGTCTATAGGAATGTACCTTATATCTTATCTGTCTATAGGAATGTACTTTGGACATTATGAGACACTCTGTCGGTATAAATGTACCCTATACCTTATGATGAGTTCTTTAATTTTTTTGAATTTGGTAGGTATCGGTTGTGTATCACTTATATATCAAGACATGTAATATTACATATGCCACGATATAGATTTCCATACCATTGCCACATTATGTTGCAGAAATTGGATACTGCTGGCAAATATACTTGGTCCAGTAAAGTGAAAAATATCCCTTTTCTGATAATGTGTACATTAAAAAATGAACGGAAATGACAAACACAGCAAGTTACACGAAACGTAGGAATAACAAATGAAAAATGCACGAAAAATGCCCCCCCCCCCCACAAAACTAACAAGAAAATATATCTGATCGTTTTCTTTTAGTGAGTTTTCTCCCCTGACCCATGTAGGAGACATCTTCTAGTATACTTACGCACTGTTACAACACTTACAAAGGGGTAGAAAAGGTTTGCAATAGCTAGAAGACAAGATTGGCTAGGTGCATTGCAATATCGTATAAACAACAACTGACCGAGAATTTGAGGTAGATATGTGGAGTATGGGGTTACATCAACTTCAATTATTAAATTATGCCTGCTTCCAAGAAGAAGGCGCCTGGTTATGTCATTTTGGAATGATTCCACGCTTGATGTCCATGTCTTTTAACGTTTGAGTATTTCTGCTTATATTTCATTTATTTAACGATGCTGTACCAACGCTATTAGTAAAATGTGTCAAATATGAGCCGCCACAGGTAACTAGTATGGCGGATGATGAAAAAAAAAAAAAAGAAACGACAATTTGGCAAAGTAAAAGTCGGAACGATATCAGTCCTTCCGAAATCATATGTCTGGTCCCCGAGGAGGGATGTCCAGTTTTCTTTCGGGCAATCGTTTTAATCCGCCACTACTAAAACGCTCATCGGACAAGAAAATCAAAGTCTCGTGTCTAACTCAAAATTTTCACCTCGAGTCGACGGTCTGAACGAAAACTGAGGGTCGAAGTAAAAATGGTGTATTGTAAATACTGATGCAAATTTCAAACAGCAAAACATTTTCATTGATAATTTCCTTACCCTAAGATAGAGCGTAAAAAGTTAGGTTTACTCTGAAAAACTCAGTGTAAACTGTAAATGACTTTTTAACACATTTATCTTTCAAGAATAGTGGTTGAAACTGCTATGGTAATGGCTATACACAACGTCCGATTTGTGTGCTGTAGATAGCTTGCGCCATGATACAAATGTGAACAGGTGAAAAAAACGTGAAGTCCACTCTTATCCATAAAATAAAGCGAGCCAGACAAAAAATAATTACCTAGTCCTCATTCGACTTTGATCAAGAATTTATTTATCCTCAGAAATAATAACGAGAATAAGACTTATTTTTTTTTAAAAAAAAAAATACGTTTACAACAACGGCTCGAATTTGCACTAAAGAAGCCGTACGTGTATGCAGGTCAATCGGTGCGGGAAGCTTTAAGGTTAACCAGTGCTCAATTTTAGTACATAAATGTGTTGTAATTAATATTTGTCTTGATAATTGTGAAGGAATGTTCAAGTGACAAGGAAAATTGGAAAGTGTCTGCCATTTGTGTGCACCATGCTCGCAACAGACGGTCAAAATAGCCCACGAGTCAGGCAAGGTCACGTGTGGGGTAGGGGTATACTGGAACGGTGTTCCACACTGGAAAACACGATCATACACATGTAGAAATGTGAGAAATCTAGTCTTCATTCGGGTAATCCTCTTAATCAGCCCTATTAAAACACTCCTCCGACAAGAATAAAATTTATGCTGAGCTTTCTAATAATACTGTTTTGTTTCTCATATCTTTGGAATTATTAACCAAAACCGATCTTTTATATTCGCTCTGACAATCATGTTGATTACTGCCCCTTGCGTGAATAGGAAAACTAGATTTTAAAAAATGTCTAACAAAATTCTGTGTGCCTTTAAAAATACTTTCATTTTATAGATTTGTAAAAGAAAATTACAGATATTTCTTTGCATTATTCAGTTCATTACAATAGATGGGTTATGATCCTTATAGGATGTGAGAAAGTTTATTTATCAATGAACCTGAATCTTGCAAACATCGTAAGAAAAAGAAAACAATTAAAACCAGGAAAAATTTAGTATAATTATGTATAGGCAACTAGAATCCTTTGAGAACGAAATTGTTTGTGGACAATAGATCTACCATCTTAAGTTTGTTGCAGGGTTGATCGGTTTCACACACACACACACACACACACACACACAGATATATATATATATATATATATATATATATATATACTTATATATATATATATATATATATATATATATATATATATATATATATATATATATATATATATATATATATAACAGTTTTGCAACTTTTCTATCTAATCAGCCTCATCATTAGAGGAAGAAATAACTTTCATCCACAAAGCAAACACTAAGCACAAACGCAGAGGGAAAATAGAGACTGTGACATATTCGAATGACAGAAACAAGAATTAAAAACTGGGTAAAGAAAGAAGAAACACTTGAAAAATTAAACGGTCTTAAAATAAGTAAAGCTACATATATATTTTGTGTTGTCAGGTTTATAAACTTTTATAAAAAATAATCCAAGATCGGGTGATCTGCCCAATTTCGTGTTAATTGTAGGGAGAAATAAATTGATTTTACCTATTTTTATGCTGAGGAGAAAGGTCTCAAACAATGCGTAGCGAAAATCAAATTCATCTAGAACCAGATACTGCAATATGAACAAAATATATTATATCCCGTTAAAGTTATACGCGGAAGAAACTGAATAATAATAATAATAATAATAATAATAATAATAATAATAATAATTCTTATTTTGGTAAATATTGTCGCTACAATTGCTTACGGGTCATAAACTGACGCCTGATTGGAATTTTTATAAACTGCATTAGGAAGTTTAGATTTGTCGTTGAGAGCAACATCCCCATGAATTCTCAGTTGCAGTGCCTGTATCGTTACTCACGTGTGTGTTCTATATAGGCCCCTCTACGGTTAGACAATTAGTAGAATCTCGAGAGACTAATATTCATTTTGGTTGTAGTGGTTGGCGTCTTTCACCTCAAGTTTGCTGCGAATGTGGCTTTTATGGGTTATTC
>JAECUM010020960.1:0-20678 GCA_016617855.1 Megalonaias nervosa
ATAATAATAATAATAATAATAATGATAATAATAATAATCTGAATCAGAATAATAATAATAATAATAATAATAATAATAATAATAATAATAATAATAATAATAACACAATCTGAATCAGAGTTATTATAATAATAATAATGATATAAAAATCTTAATCAGAATAAAAATAACAATAATCATACTAAAATAAAAATCTGACTAAAATATTTCTCAATAATAATAATAATAATAATAATAATAATAATAATAATAATAATATTAACAATAATAATGATAATAGTACTACTACTGCTACTACTACTACTACTAATAAAATAAACAAAAAATAAACATCAGCAATGATGATCGGTCAACCATTCAACGGGGTCCCCTCATTGCCAGTAAAGTCATGAGGTCATAGGTTTTTTGGGTCGTTCCTTTGATGACCCTAGCTTTTGGGTCGACCCTAGTTTTCTGTAAAGGCCTCTCTTATTGCCCACAGGCACCTCATGATACATTTTCATTTTGGCGACAATTCCTTCTAAATGTCTTGTGTGGGGTATACCCTTCAGTGAGGTCACAAGGTTAAGAGCTTACATCATCCTACTGTTTATTTTTGAGGGGTTCCAGTTTTCATATAGAAATTATAATTGTATTATATATTATAAATATTTTCTAATTTCATTTTATCAAACCCGGGGTGAGTGCAAAACAACACCCACCACGTGTTTGACGTGGTGAGGAAGTGTACATGAAATTCCTTGAGATTTGGAACCCCCCCCCCACTACGTATGAAAAATGGCATAGAACCGCCTTGTCGACGATACGTCTGTTACGGGAATCGAAGTCGAGGCCTCAGTGTGATAATCCAACGTTATAACACTGCAGCACTGTCTGATTCTTACAAATATAATTTTCAAAAATTATCACGAAGTTACCTAATGCTGGATAAGCAGGCAACTTACGTACGGCCAGTATACTAAATAAAATCACAATTATTGTAAACTGTAGTGTGGATTTATTTCAATTTCCAAACACTCATATAAAATTAAATCGTGAAATCTACAATATTGCACACATTCCTGCCGAGTTAATGTGTACTACATCAACCGTTACCAAGGATACTAACATCGATCGATAAATCAACTTAATGAATCTGTCAGATGGTAATGTGTTACTGCTGTCCAACAAAAACTCGCTGCTGTATTGATTCACATAACTGAGATATACACAATTACATACCAAATTTGTAAACGATATATTCATTATTTTTCTGAAATTATCAGCGACGATGGAACATACAGGAAAGTGAAGTATATCAAACAGGATAAGACATAAGATTACGATGACACACACAAAAAATAATCACTGTAGTCATGTAATATTACCCCGCAATAAGCGGAACAACTGCTTAATTACTCTATCAGAGAGATATTTACTTGACAGCGTTATCTCGCTTCATGTGTGTATACTGAAACATGATTTTGTGTTCAAATTTCTTCGAAAATGCCGATTTTCTTATATTATCCGCGACATAGTGTACTTAATTCGGTGAATATCAAAATATTTGGCAGCTGCATTCATCCAATAAAATATTATTTCTTCACCTGTCTCTACATTTACAGACTTAACAACCCACTTTCCAAATTTCTTACACCTCCCAGTATTTACACACGCAGAATTCTGACTTTGTGTAATAGCTTGTAAATTAAATAAATAATTATTTTTCGGATCTGAATCAATATGATCGATCACAAATCCGTCTTCGATGACTCCATGAAAACACTCGCATAAAAATCTATGTGATAAATGTCCTTTTTTTTCCCCAGCAGTAAATCTGAGATAACCAGCATTATTAACAGTACCGACTGGTTCTTTTAATCGATAGTTCCTGATTACACCATCAAGAGATGCTTCATTATTCTTGATGATGGGATGCTTCACAAATTCATTTTGTTCCATTTGCATAATAATATTATTACTCTCAATCATTATTTTGAAAATCTGGCGAGATAATCTTCTGCGTTTCTTTTGGGGGATTGGACGCCATCGGTTTTATTTTTTTGATCATAATTTCGTTTTAGCTCTCTGTATCTTTTACCACCACATTTCACACATAACTGAGTTTCTCCTCTGACCCCAACACCACACCGTAAATACGGTTTTGGTTCTAGACACTCGAGTCGAACGCTTTGCATTTGATATCCACAGAATTTGTTTACGCATGCTTTGTTACAAGGAGTTGTAAATCCTATCATAAGCCATCTGCATTCATTCTTTGTTTGTATCATTATATATGTAATTAAAGTTTAATTAAACACATGTTTGCCTTAATTATAATATGGAGGAGTTTGAGAGATTATCCACAATTAAACCCTCTAGGGCCAGATTTGATCTTGACAAACTGGCGAAACTTGAATTTAGTTTCTCGATGCAAGATCTTGCTTTAACAAATAAGGATATAACTGATCGTATCCGTGAAGACAAGTAGAAATTTCACGATGAGGACGCGGATCATGTGTGATTAATATTGAGAATAAAGATATTGTCAATGCTGCAATGAATTATTTGCTCGCAGGAAGAATTATTAACTATCTCGACGATCAAAGATATTGTATTCTAATAAAATGTATTGTGCAGACAGACGAGGACACTTGGATTATCCGTGACAAACGTGACCCTGTCCGTGTACTTGATGGAAGTAGCATCGTCACGTTGAATAAAAATTCCAAACCAGGAACATTTACTGGCATTGACAAATGATATTATGAACGAGAGTATCCTGTGGCTGCAGTTGTTTATGCGTTGTATCAGCTGAATGATAAACCTAGCGTTACGGATCTCAAACCGAATAAAGTTTCTCGCTTAAACTGTGTAGCTGAGCGAGATACAGAACACTTCACAAACGCGATACGTGGAAACGGTTTAAAGGATCTAAGACGTAAACAAATAAACCAGTGGGCAGAAACAGTTAAAGATACCGGAGCGTCCATCAGCGACGTTGCTGAGCTGGGAAAGAAATTAAAATTCCCAATAACAGTGAAGACGTTAACCGGAGAGATTTTATACAAATCGAAATGTTAATCAAGGAGAGCTCCGATAACGATTATTGATCATAACTTACACGCATGGACATCGGCCGTAACAATATTTCCACGAGACAGAACAATTAGATTTTATAATGATCATATATTTGATTTTATCAGCAATATCAGTAAGAGTGACCATGTATCTGTTTGGCTGTTCAAAGTTCAGAATCCGTGAACTATGATTAGTTTGTACGGCCTAGCGAAGAAATACACGAATGATAATGATGTTATCGAACAATTACTGAATAAGTGTTTTACTGTTCCATCAGTTGCTGCTCACTTTGCTCAGGAGAAAAATTCATGGAGACCTACCCGATTGGAATTTCTTGTTGATATTCAACGTAGTTGTATCGAATACGGACATGGCGGATTATGGAATACTAAATATGATTATAGCGCCGTTATCTCAGTTGATATGGTAGTATGTTATTCTGGAAGTTTTCTTGGATACGGTGAGTGTTCTGAATACTTGAGATTTGGTCATCCAACACACGAGATGTCCAGAGTTGCGGTAAATGGACCCCTGCCAGATTTTGACCTGACTGGATTTACTTGTATAGAGTAATTCTAGTTTACGGAAAATATCCATCCGATTATTTATGCTTGGTTTGGAAGACATTTCTCAGAAAAACATCGGGCTCCAATAGTACTATAACGATACATGCTTCATAATAAAATATTTATATCGTTGAAAGTAAATGAAGCAATTATATCATATCATTCAAAAAAACAAATATAGTTGCCACAGCAAAAAGAAATATTCTGATGATGAAAATCCTGATATGACTGATTATGAAAATAAAGTTGCAAAAGATCTTGGTAGGAAAATAATTGGTAAATTTACTCAAGGAGGATCATATGATCATAAACGACATTGTACAAGATTAATCATGGACGATGCTGAATTCGATTTTATAATTGCTGATACAACGGAGAAAAACACATTTACAAACCGAAATGATGCTTGGTTGCCGGATGGAACTAAAGTAGGTATAGTTGTGAGCTGTATTGATGGTGAGTCACCGCAGTTTATTCATTTAAGATCTTCGATGCTCGCGTATGTTCCAATAAATTTATTATCAGTGAAAGAAAGATTTCCTCTGACTGCGGTTAGAGTCGCTACCGATTAATTTTATATAAATAAAGAGCATGCAGAATTGCTAGAACAATTACATATCGGCACTGATGCATCATGGGGCGATTGGAGAATAAAAAACGGAAAAATATATAGTTATTCTGAATCTGACGACGTTTAAATTAAGAATGTTTATTACAAAAATAATCAAATATCGGAATTGTCATCTGCACCATCGGTATATGATCCTGCGGCCAGACATAAGACTGTTTACCTCACTGGGTGTGGTGGTTCTGGTAACACAACGCATTGCGATTGAATTATTCTGGAATTTTGATATGGTTGTCTTGACACCAACACATAGACTCGCCAGAGAGATGATCGAACGACGAGTAAAATCTCAAACTTATCATAGTTTCTTCAGATGGTGCGGAGACGGATGGACTCCTGAACGAATGGATGAGAAATACATTCCTAAAATTATTATCTGGGATGAAATATGCGCAGTGTCGCTAGATGTATTAAGAATATTTCTTGATTGTTATTGACAAAGAATACTGCTGTGATAATGTGTGGCGATCATGGTCAACCGCCACCTCTTGTTGACAGTCTTCACACGAATGATCAAAAACATTTGCAAATTATTACGAAGAAATAACTGATGACCATAGAGCTATTGATGAACCGCTGAACGAGTTTAAAAGGTTAATCAGACTGCAGACAGAGAAGATTCAGTGTGAGATAATGCGTGAAGTAATTTCAGAAACTACGATGAATGATTTTTGGAATTTGTGGAGACCTGCTGATTTGATAATTGCAAGTAGAAAGATAGTTCGTGATACCCTTCAACAACAATTATTTTTGTTACTTAAAGAAAAAGTTTCAAATATATCTGTACCATTATGTTATCGCCCAGCAGATACTCGACGATAGAATATTACAGTTAAGATTCCTGGAATTAATGAAAAACAAAATCTTGTATTAAATGATATTGTTTAAGTTCCTGTCAGTGCTGTTGTGAGCTAGTTAACGATAGATAAAACTCCATGGACACTAGGATACGCTATAACTATTCACTCGTCACAGGGTTTAACTATTTCTGATACAAATATTTGGATTATTGATGATCGGATCGAATGGTCAAATTTAGTTTATCTTGCAGTGTCTCGAGTCAGAAGAATATCTCAACTGCGGAGGGTTATCATAGACAATGATAATTTAGTCGTTGACGATGTCAAGAATAAAGGTATCAAGAAACAATTATTTGGTTATAAACAATGTGACAAAAAAAAAATAAACGAGACTTTGATATCAATGCTGAATTTATTATGACACTGAAACAACGACAGAATAATTATTGTGCGAGCTGTAACTGTAAGATGTTATGGCAGTATTCGAATAATAATCCAAGACAGTTTACCGTGGATAGAATTTATAGCAGTCTTGGTCTCACACGTGAAAATGTGATGCTGACCTCTCTTGAATGCAATCGACGTAGGGGTGCCAGTTTACAGAAGTGAAGGTGGTAATAACTGTGTGTATTCCCGAATTATTTGTAATTGTTCGCGTACAAATCCACGTTGTGGAGCAGTTGAATCTATGGAGTTCCTGATAATTTTCCCAATGAAGCAGCGATATCACCACCTGTCTTCGTACGAGACGAAATAAATCTGTATTTGGTTGTACCACATTTCACACACTTGCCTGTAAGTGCACGCTTGTTATTTTTTGTTATTATTGTTGTTAATCTACTGGTGAGGGTGGATGTTCTGCCTCGAACACAATATAAATTCATATTATTTATTATATTTGTACAACGTGGATGTCATTGATTTCTCAGCGACACGAAATCAGGAGTTATTCAAGCATCATCCATCGCTACCAAATTCTATCAGAGCAATTATCATAGATCAATCTGGGTCTGGTAAGACGCAATTATTACTTAATCTGATAATGAGATGGCTCAAGTGGGATAAGTTGTACTTGGTGGCACCATCTGTAGATTATAAACGATGTTATGAAGTACTTAAAGATTTTAATGAAAACGCAAAATTGTTGGACGAGGACGGTAATGATATTATTGATTTTATTACCAATATTGATGAAGCCCCATCTGTAGATGACCTCGATGGATTTATTAATTATCTCGTAATATACTGTGATGTGATACTGGACAAATAATCAAATCCAGCTCTGATATTTTCTCGAGGCAGACACAAAAATACTGATATTATATATGTTACTCAGCGATATACACGAATACCTAAAGTGATCAGAGACAACTGCAATATTTTAGCTGTGTTCAATGGAGTCGATATACATACTCTGCGAAATATTCATCAAAGTTGGTGTTCAGGAGATATGGATGTGATTAAGTTTACACATTTCTTCTCAAAAGCGCAAGCTACCACACACGGATTTATCACAATAAATTTACAAGATCCTTGGCCGAGGTATCGTATAGGTCTTGATAAAATATTTGGATAAAACCAGAGCAGCAGAGAGGGTGAACGACAAACAGTGAGTGTCCGGGTACGAAAATATACACGCAAAAAAGAAAATGAAAATTAAACGTCAGCGATAAAGTAACAAAATTAGCTAACCCAATTAGTGAAACTCTCGGTCGGTTAGAGGCTTCAGTTTGACGTTACTGACCTTGTATTTTCAGCTTTTGTATGAACCTTTATTTTTCAAAAACAAAGACAATTCAAGCAAGTCTGTTCACCCTCTCTACTGCTCAGTGTCTTTTCTTACAGCGATTCCGTACCTCTCAGCATTTAGCCGTACCTACATTGTTATTAGTGACACTTCTTTCAAGAGAGTCTGAACTCTTTCTTTCTCTCTCTCTCTAACCATGAGCAAGACATTTGTTAAGTTATTAGCAGTTCATTCTCATAGCAAGACATGAGAAGAAGGTTATGAACAAATCCTTTTCGTAACACAAACAATACTCAGACAGCATCGTTTTTGATTATAATAATACAATACTATGAAGATTAATTTATAGGATGTCCGATCACTGCGATTAGCAGAGAATTTTGTATCATTTTATACAAATATACGCTCTTCATCGACCTAAACATCATTTAATTGTGAATATTTAAACAGTTACATTTTTAATAATTTTCATTGAATTTGCAGTTTAACATAATCTTGGATACATGGCTAGATTAAGCTCGAATTTGATACAGTTTGCCGAGTTACTGCCCGTAAGTTACTTAGCACATAGAGATGATACAAGCAATTAACATATGAACCTAGGGAGCACCATCTATATACTTTGATGAAATACAGATTGGTTACTAAGTTAACTTGTACAAGTAGATACAGGTAACGTTATGGTGCTGGAAATTTCATATCAACGATAGTAAAAAGAATGCAAGCAAATACTGAGTGAAATGCAAACTATCAAATGCATCCTGGTAGTTTGTACTTTGTACGATTTTGTTATGTACGTATTTATTTTGTTTACTTTGCTTGGCTGTGTCATTATATCGTATTGTAATCAAACAGTGTTGTACTATATTATCTCTTAAGTTAATAAGATTTTCTTTCGTACAAGCCTTATGCTTTTAGAAATACAAAGTTTGGTATATCATGTTACCACATGACCTGGACGGATCAATTGCTTATCACAATGACAAAAATCTTGAGGTGTTCAGTTTTGTTCCTGTTTGAGGCGTTGTCGTAAATCGAAGTAGGGAAACTTGAGCGTAGGATGATATGCAAAACGAATGCTGACTATTAGGATAATGCCGCCTGCACTGAATTTCAAAAGCAATTCATATATATCAACGATCTCATGAGTAACACAGACGATAACATAATTTTTATTACATAAATAATATATTATCTTGTATATAAACACCCACACTGACATTCGTCTTTCTTTCTGTGCGGTCCGTCATTCTTGCCAAATAAGAAGATCTCAAGATCGACACTCACGGCATCCCAATTTTTTATTTTTCTTTTTACTTCACTTTAAACTTGTATCTTCAAACTTTCTTTTAACCTCGCGCATCCCAATGTTTTAATGCTTTAAAATGATATTTTATTGTTGTGTTTAAACTTTTTATTATGACTCCCTTCCTATAACGGGCAATAAAGCTGGTAAAGATAATATAGCGATACTTACCATTACCCATAATCAGCATTCTCTGAATAAAGGTCTTTCTTACATTCTTACATTCTAGGTCATAGTTGTAAACAGATAAACATTTTGCAGAAAGAAATAAAAATGGCCATTATCTAAATAAAGAATAAAATAAAACAAATATATGCTATGTGCTAAAGTTTAAAAAAATGTATCCTATATTAACGCATAAATATATAATCAGTTTGTATACGCTTCCGTTAGGCCATTTCGTTTTATTTTATGAAGTTTTAATTAAATTCATTTAGTTTCAGTATTTTTTACAAAACACAGCGTTTAATGAACACGGACTGTTTGTTTAGTACAGGTCGGCTTCTTCTACTCCTTTTCGAAAAGCTGCGCTTGTTCTGATTTCTGAATGAATTTGATCTGAGAGAAAAGTAATCAAAAGGTGTGTATTTTGATTTCAAATCAATTAAATGCATCACCCTAAAATAGTGTTTCCCAAACCTATAACATTTGCGAACCCATTTGAGGACATCGGTCTTATCTGCAAACCCCTTCCCTCAGTGCCGTAGCGTTTTATTTGTTTGTGCGAATTTTAGTGAAACCTTTTCGGGTACCTCCGCTGCTACGCATACCACACTTTCAGGAAACATTTCCTTAAAATATATATCAACTTTGAAAAAATAGGAAGCACGTTTGGAAAGGTCGCCTTAATGATCATTCGCTGTCAATGAGAGAAAACATCACCTTAAGCAGCAGAGAGGGTGGACAGACCATTTGCCTGAGGCCTTATTTATGAAAAATAAAGCTTCGTACGAAAATGAAATCTCAACGTCAATAATGTTAACCAGCACCTCTAACTTTACCTCGTAGGAAACCCTGTTGGGTTAGCCTGCTATGTTACTGCGATGACGATTTTGTATTTCATCGTTACGTGGTCGCGTTTACGTGTTGGCCACATTTGTTGGTCGCACCCTCTCTGCTGCTGTAATTAAACCATTGCGTTATATTAATAATGATTGGTGAAGCTCACTCAGCAAGATTAGCTCGAGAGCGACTAGAAGCAATTAAGAAATATTTACCTGTCCGTGATTCTGTCAGACAACAATTACAAGAGCGTCAACAAACACAAGAGAATTTACAGAACCCGCAGAACAATTATTTAAACCTATCACTGAAACTACTAAAGGTATTCTTCCTGTGTTAAAAGAAACAGCGAAACAAACTGAAAAAATAGCGGAGCGAACTAAAAAAAACGAAACAAATTCTACAAGAACTTCCCGCCGAAATAGCTGCGGCTCAGTCAACTCAAGAAACAGATCAAGCAGAAGATGATACTCAACAAGAATTAGAAGGAGCCCAAGCTAAAATTAAATTATCTGATAAATTTAATGAGGTTTTCGTTGAAAGCATTGCAAAGGTTAGTATAAAAAAATTACCTGCAACTGCTTTTTTATCTTATGATGAACGAAAAAGATTTTTAAAACCTGAATATGCTGATGATAATATAAGTCGCGAGCAATGGTACAAATGGATTTTTCGTTTACGTTGTAATGTTGATCAAGCTCGAAGTAGCGACAAAAGATATGTTACTTACAATACAGCTATAAAAAATATGACATTGGTTTTTCAGGAAATGCAAGAAGAAGAAGAAGAAGAAGAAGAAGAAGAAGAAGAAGAAGAAGAAGAAGAAGAACAACAACAACAACAAAAAGAAACTTCAATAATTAGATATTTTAAACCTGATGTCGTTGACGATATCAAAAAATCATCCCGTGCAATACTTATTGCATCAAAATATGATGAACGAGATAAATATTTAAAACCTGAGTATATTAACGATTTTGATAAATTTGATGATTAGGTTTCTGTTATATATCTCGTTTCTGAAAACCAAGAAATGATAGAAGATGTCAATGATTTTAATAAGTTCAAGCAAAATGTAATATAATTAATGAAACGAAGAAAATCTAAGGAGGAAGGACCTAGCGAACCAACTCCATCGAGTGAACCAGCTCAACCTCAAGGTCTCATTGGTCGTGCTACATCTTATTTTAAAAGCAAAACTGGAAGTGGACTTACTCGAGGAAGTAGTCTTGTTACTTGTCCCGAGAACATCCTTGCCGACGTAGATAGATTAGAAATTTTAATCGGTGGAAAACGAGCCGGTAATAATTCTCCTGAAATTATCAACGAAATCACATCTATTTGTCAACGATTATTTACCGGTGGCATCATGGATATTAACGTGTATCGGTCCCTCATTAATGAAATTATCGATGATTATCATAGCGACTAAAGGTCGCCCGACTAAGTCACTGATTAAACAGTTAGATATAATTATTATAATAGATGATCATACACGCTAATCAACGTAGACCAATCATGGTCAGGGTGGTAAATTCAAGATTACCCGTATATGAGGCATTTTACGGAGATGGATTCGGTGATGTCATTAGAGGTTTATTTTCGAGAGTCGCCCCAAAAACAATACCGATTTTAAAACAATTAGGTATGAAAGCTATTGATGTTATTCGTAAAAAAGGTATTAGTGTTGTTGGTGACGTTACCGGTAAAGCATTTTCTGCCATCATGGATAGATTAGCACGATTAGTACGTAGAGTGCAGAGCACTCCACCGCAAGCGGCCCGACCTCAGCCAGTGAAACTTGCCAGCACTGATGTGATGCCTGCAAGTGTTAGTAAAATAATAAATCAAGCCGCAAATCAAAACCTAGCAGAGTTAGTTGATGAAAAGGAAAAAAATGTAGCAGCAAGTCTAATAGCGGGAAGTGGGTTTTCTCAGAATCTTCTCCAAAGTGAAAAATTTCGAGATTTACTTGCCCGACGTGGGGTTAAACTTCGTCAAGGTATTCCTTGGCGTGAACTTTCTCAGAGTAAAAAAAGTCAAGATTTACTTACCCGACGTGGAGTTCATATTAAACAAACACAACAAACATAAGGATGTTCAAACGCGAGTCTGATCCCGTATTTGACATGGATGAGCCAGTTGTCAAAGATGAATCTGTGCGTGATTATCAATTTTATTCTTACGATGCGCGAATGCCAAATCAACGTGGACGAATTGAATTGCAAGTTCAAGATACGAGTAGATATTTCTTTCCCGCGGAGGCATTTATCGAGATCGAAGGTGAACTTTTAAAAACAGATAATACTGAATACGGAGAAAATGTTAGTATTGGTTTTGTTAATAATGGTATCATGGCGTTGTTCGACAGCGCCACATACATGATCGACGGAAGAAATATTGAATCCATTCAGAAAGATGTTGACGTTGCCACGACAATACTTAGTCTTGTGCGACATAGCGACGATTATTCAAGATCAGCTGGTCCATCAATGATGTTTTCCAAGGATATTTCTGATCATCCTAACTACGTACCATATGATATAAGGCGACCAAGAAACTTTGCCAATAACGCCGACGCTGACGTTACTCCGGTGGTTCATGGTACTAATGTAAATTTCAACTTGGGATTCGCATCACGTCGAGCAATGTTGCAGGGTGGGCGTAGAAGATTTTCTTGAGCGATTCCACTATCACATAATTTTGGATTCTGTAGACACGTACGAAAAGTTATTTTCGGAGAAAAAACATACAGTTGTACTCGTGCGAAAAGCAACCGACGATGATGCAATATGGCGACCCGTCGGTGATGCTGGTAAAGTAATACTGACAAAACTTTCATTGTGGATGCCAGTAATGACTTCAGCGATGACCGTCGAAGATCGGTTACTCGCTTTCATGAACAGCGGCGGCAAATCAGCGTTGTCTTGGTTAACAACAACCACAGATGCTATTCAAAGTGCAATTAATGGTTTATTTGTGTGGCAGATAGCATCATAGCAAGGTATCTTTGCGCCACTACATATATTTGTTGCATTTCAAAATGCCGCACGCGTGAATGATCAAACACGTTCCGCGATGATATTTGACAAACTCGGTGTTTCCGAAGTTTCGCTGCGGATAAACGGACATCAAGAGCCTTCCGAGGACATATTGTAGAATTTTGAGCTAAATCATGTAGCACGTGCGTATTATCGTCTGATGTCGTATATGGGACGTGATCAAAATATTGATACTGGTTTACAAATATCGCAGCTAGATTTTACAACGCTATATCCGATTTATTATTTTTTGCTGGAACATTTGGATTTGTTTAGACAATCTGTCGTTGACATACATTTTCGAGCTCGCGTTAACAGAAATGTTGGAGATATTCCTAATTACAGAGCAATCGCCGTTATATTATCCGATAAAGCAATGTTACTTGAAGGTGTTGGTGGTCGCATGAAAGTCGTTGATGATCCCGTAGAGAATATGCAAGCGTTGATTTAAATCAGTATTTAGAAGTCAGAAATATATCATAAATGTCATATCATCATGCTAGTATCAGTCTGACCCCGGGTCAGATTAAACGATTACAATCACAGTTAGTATCACGATGTGGAACAAAAATATCAATTGAACAAGAACAAATGAGTGGTGCAAATAAATTATCATTGACAGAACGTCAGTTTAAGAGATTCAACGAAGCCAAACACGCCAATAAAGGAATACGATTAAACCTTTCCGTGGGTGCAATTAAAAATACTATTAAAACCGGAGGAATATTTCCGCTTCTTGCAGCTATTCCAGCGTTGATAGCCGCAGCCGCACCAGCTGTTGCAAAAGCTGCTGCGTTAGGTGCAGTTGGGAAAACTGCTGGAATGGCTCTGAAGAAAGCAACAGGAAAAGGATTTTAAAAAAAAGACGACGACGACGATCCCGAACGGAATTGGGTCTGAGACTTCCAGGATCTCGACCAAACAACGTTTGGGGACGCGGATTAAGAATTCCAGGGACTTGCTGATTTTTCCGACGATAGTTCCACTATTGAATTTTGATTTACTTGATGCTGCTGCGCGATTGCGTATTAAGAATTTTAGAGGTGTTTTTATGCGTGATCAATTACCGAAAAATTCAAATCTGTCAGAAACAGGTATTATTAATTTCGATAAAGGCTCTGGTCGTGGCACTCACTGGGTTGCATATGTAATTGATCTACGTGGAATTGTTTATTTCGATTCGTATGGGTTGGCACCACCAAAAGAATTTTTAAAATACGTCGATACAGTACGAAGTACTGCACTTCAAAATATTCCAATCTGGTATTGAACGCTACCAACACAAACATTAACGGATCCACTAATATGTGGCCGTGAAGCACTAGCAGTACTTGATGCTGTATCAAGATCAACGAAACCACCTCATAAAGTTGAACACGAATATACATTAAATAATCGCCAATTATATAATGGTAGATATTTACGGAAGATCAGCTAAAACCAAACTTCAACAAGCACCAGGTGAAGACTTACTCAAGCGAGTAACAAGGCAGATCAATGATGAATTATCTGACATGCTCAATCTTGCTAACGTTGATCCAAATGAACTTGTTGTATTTCAAAACCGTGAAGGAAAATTGAAGACGAGTAATATTTCAATCAACGATAATATTATTCGCAATCGATGATCGCGAGAAGGTCTTGTTGCTGTATATGACAAAGAGGGCAAACTTGTTCCTAGTGTTGTTACTCCGTCGTCGATCCGAGATAGCATAAGTGAACGAGTGTTAAAAACCGGTGATATAATGAACGGCGTCATTAACATGAATAACAATACAATTATTAATGTAGGAGAACCGACGGATAATCTCGACGCTGCAACAAAAAAATATATAGACGATAACAATATTCCGATGACAACTTCGTTCTCGACGATCAATGACGGAATGACCGCATTTAGAACTGATTTTTTTAATCATGCACAACTGTTTATGAATTTTCGCAGAAACTTAAACAGAACCACTAATGAATTTTTGGGAAGTCCAACAAGCGTTGACATAAATCTCAAAGATATAAATACGAAAATCACAGATATTGCCAGTGGAATTCCTAATATGGTTCAAAAAGCTAATCTGATTAAAATTCCACACGGACGAGCTAACAATATCGTGTACACGGTATCATCAGGATTATCAACGTGGACACCGCAAAATAACACTATTAAACATACCGCAGAAGTAACCGGTGTGTGCAGGTTGTCTGTGTTCAGTTCTGCAAAATTTATAATATTTACTACATTGTCATGGTGTTATTCAACCGATAATTTTTCTGGGACTGTATCTGTAGTGTTAAATAAAGATACCGAGAAACGTTTATGCTGGTATCAGATGATAAAAAATTAACCTCGGCGCCTTACTGGTGGTGTCTGGAATTTGTAGCTGAAACACCTCCGTTGTCGCTGTCTTAGACAACGACAACAGCTAAAGTATAATGATAGACGCTGGCGCTGATTGCGCTCATAGATACAGATACGATCAAGTAACAACTTGGCAGAATAAATTAAAAACCATCATTGATAACTATACAACAAAAATAAAGAAAAATCGTAGACGTGCGGTCATCGTTGATATCATGGTTTATTCGGTTTCTACGCTAGTTGCTGGAACCGGCGTAGTATTATCAACGTTGACGATGACGGCGCCGATCGTTGTAACAATCATTGTTTCATCGTCAAAGTCGATCGCTGGAATATTTAATATTATCGCAAAGAAGATAAATACATGCAAGAATGAAAAATTGAACGAGTACACGATGAAATTACATACTGCAACAACTGCATATTCCAAATTATCATCGCTGATTTCTTCGTCGCTTAATGATGGAATAATATCCGATGAAGAATTTAGAATCGCAATAAAGATCTGCAATGAAGTATTCGACGACAACGTCGTCAATGAAAAAATTCCTGAACAGGATTTAAAACAATAATAGTATAATAACGACAACGTTCGATCAGCGATCGCAGGAATTATTACAACAGATAGTCACAAATACTGATCCGGTAAGAACCACAATGATATCGGTGAACTCGACTTCGCCTGAATTCAGTATTAATTTTCCAAACGCGCTTCCAGTATCCGAGATAGGTCTAGCGCAATTACGGGTTTATTATAGCTGGCCAAATATTAGGTCAAAATCGTTTGGTAGACTACAACCGAATGATTCATTAGTATTTGCAAATAAAAACAAAACCCGATGGAACTCCTGATTGGCAAGTAGTTAGTATTCCAACGGGCAGTTATCAAATAGAACAGATCAATGAAGAATTCCAACGCAGAATTAAATCTATCACAGGAAAAGAATCAAAAATTGCCATTACCGTTCACGAACCAACGCTGTCTTCGGCGATAGAAATATTATCACCGGACTACGCCGTTGACATTTATCAGAGTTCGATCAGGTCAGAATTAGGATGGTCAGATATTAAACCTCCGCATGAAGGTCCGCCAGAACCACGCCGAGATGAATTTTTGACAACCGAGCAAAAATTCACAAAGACACCTGAATACAGAAAAAAACATTCATGGGACGCTGATGAATATTTTATCGCCGATGATGGACAAAAAATATTTTTCTTACCAGATGTTCATCAGATAAGAAGAAGTGAATACGGTATAACTATTGATGGTGCTACTTCTAATTTTTACTTTGAACCAATCGTAGATGAATTTGATAGAATTCATAAATATGTAAAAAATTTAATTATTGATTTAACAAAAAATTACAATGATGACGTAAAAGAAATATTATTGATTCAATTAAGCATCTAAACGCAGTAATATCTGACTATACACATGAGATACATGTGATAGATGAAAACGCTAAATTTAATGAAAAAGTATTTATTAAAAATTATGGTATTGATACTTTGTGTTACGTAGCGGCTCGTTCAAAGTAACACAAAGAAAGAGTGAAGACAACAAGCTTTGTAAATTTTAACAAAAATAATTTATTTCCCTAGAAAACACGGTGAAAAGGTAAATATGTGAAACAAGACTTACGATTTACGAAGATCCAAAAATATGCTCTAAATTTGTGAAAACACACAAGTCCTGTGAATAAACAGTTCTAAATTGATACAGTCTGAATCTCAGTTCCGTTCCAAGATGGCGGATGATGACGTCAGACGAAGGCTAACACAGAATGTCCAGAATTTTCACTGTAAAGCACAATTTGTATTGTTCTGTTCCGATTTAGAAGTAATTTCATCAAATGTCTTTGTCCAAAACCAGTAGTGTTGTTCTCCAGGGAAAATAATTACTTAGAAAGTAGATGAAATACAGCTACCACCACTAACAACACATGTTGTTCCTAACACGTACGAATGAACAAACACCTCTTTCCAGCACAGGAATACCTCTTCCTTAAGGTATTAGAAACTCTGTAAGATGTTATGATGTGACTCTCAAGTATAACTGACCACGACTATGACTACGACTAAACATTTCTTACAGGTAACTGAGCATTTAAAACAAGCTAATGCGTCATTACATGTACACACGCATGAAGGACACGTGTGATTTCGCAATCCATCTGGACATTACATAAGCGTAAACAAGTAATAACGTGGTCCCAGCCAATCATTTACATAGCTCTTTCTCACTGTTTACTTGATACGAAAAACCGTCATGCAAAAATCGTGCTTACATGAGTCACATTTACGTTTTAAATAAATACGATGTTTCTAGCATACTATTAGACCCATGCAAACATAATCATCATAATAATAATAACTACATTTAATGATGTAAAAATGAAAAAAAATAATGAAACAAAGAATTAGAAGAATTTAAATTTTAACACACATGTAATTTATCTATAGGGTCGTAGCATTTGAATAAACGTTTCGATATAAAATATTATTTAAACGATACTAACAACGATATTGATTATGGTATTATTCCAAAAATTGAACTTAACATTGCAGATATGTTTCCCACGATCCTCGAGTCATGGAGAAAAGTAGCCCCACCAGCGAGTATTCTCCGATACAATAATAATCCATACAACGAAGGCCGTCATGTCTCACCGGGGATCGTCAACATCACATCAACGATCGCCGTCAATCTAGTATGTGATGTTATCGACGGTAGTTATCAAGTGGACACTGATAAATCCAATCAGGCCCAACAAGGCTACATTCTCTACTAATTTACCCCTCAAGTCCCTCCAGGTTATTTGATTGTGTCAGAACCAATCAATGTTGTTTATCTAAAATGTCATAGTCGTCTCTTATCACGGATACGTTTCAAACTTACTGACCAGTCTGGCCACTTGTTCGATCTTAGGTCGGAGTCGTTAATATAAACTTGTATGTGCGTTCATAGAGCGTCATCGTAGAGACTCATCGTAGTCCGTGATTACATCACGGCGGAAAACATCAAGCAATAAAAAAAATAATTATTTGATTTTTTTTTTACCCGTAATTTTGTCAGTGACTGTTGTCACCGGGATCAGAAATGAATTATCCCGGTTTCACAATGGTACAGGTGACAATATTAGTTTCGTTATCAACGTCACTATGGTCGCTATAATCACCATGATCAGAGTCACACTCGTCTTTATCTTTAGCTAGTAATTCTTCCGCATCTTTGTTCATCAACTCCGTCATCGCCATGATATATCTCAGCTGTTTTATACGAGCGTGTACAATTCTTTTCGTTTCGTATTCGTGAGATAATTCTAACCTAACCCGTTCGATGGCCCGTGATAACGGCACAAATAATTTCACCTGCGTATCCGTGATTGCCGCCAGCGATCGTAACATCGCCTGATGAATTAACTTTATGAATCTATAATCGGCGGGTAAAGTATACCTATTTTCTGACTTCCGAAATTGTAATGATTCAAAATCACTCATTATTTTTTCAGGATCAAGTTGGTCAAATATTTTCACGCCGCTGTGTAGTAATTGCTTAATAGCAATAATAATTGATGTGATGTTTTCGTGATTCATTATTTTTTATATTATAAATTATTTGTTTAAATAAAAATAAAATATTTCTGAATAAAATATATTTTTGAATAAAAATAAAAATATTTTAGAAGATCTGATCAAAGTCACAATTTTGATGGGTATATTACCCGTCAAATTCAGAAAATCTGACCAAAGTCACAATTTTGATGGGTATATTACCCGTCAAATTCAGAAAATCTGACCAAAGTCACAATTTTGATGGGTATATTACCCGTCAAATTCAGAAAATCTGACTAAATTTCATAAAAAATAAAATTTTATAAAAATAAAATATATTCGGAATCAGAATAAAAATACAAATATATTTTCTTAGCGAAAATAGAAAATCTGACCAAAGTCACAATATTGACGGGTAATATACCCATGAAATTTAGAAAATCTGACGAAAGTCACAATATTGACGGGTAATATACCCATCAAATTTAGAAAATCTGACCAAAGTCACAATTTCGATGGGTATATTACCTATCAAATTTAGAAAATCTGACTGAATTTCATAAAAAATAAAATTTTATTATAATAAAAGTATTTCCGGATCAGATAAATAAAAAAAATATATTCTGAATAAAAATAAAAATAAAAATATATTTTATAAATTCAAAAAGAAACAGCAGCGATGACGCTCAGTCTACCATTCCACTGGGGTCCCTTCTGCCGGTAAAGTCTTTTGCCAATAAGGTCCTAGGAAGCCTTTTTTTATTTGGTAAAGGCCTTTCTTATGGCCCACAGGCACTCTTCATGGTTAAGGCCTGTCTTATGGTCCACAGGCACCTTATTGAGACTTTTGATCCGGCGGACATTCTTTCTGAATGCCCCTATGTGGGTACCCTTCAGTGAGGTCACAAGGTCGCGAGTTCACATCACCCTGCTGTTTATTTTGGGGGCGCAAGCGCATATCGATTTCATGTACTCCCCCCCAATCAAACCCCGGGTAAATGCAAAACTGCACTTACCACGTTGTTCAACATGGTGAGGGTTACATGAAATCTCATGGGGCTTGCTTGCGCCTCCAATTATAATAGCATCTGTCGCCGAATGCAAGATAATATATCTTTAGCATTTTTGGAGACTCGAACACGCAGCGTTTACACTAGTGGATCCGCACGCAAACGCCTTAACCACACGGCTATCGGAGTTCTTATGAATTACAGTCAAATTTAAGTATATAACTACTCGCACTGTCTCACACGTGCCAATGTCATGGACGGCAAATCCCTACACCGAAAGAATATTCTGATTCTTAATAAATTCTGCAATTTTATCTATTCCTGCCGTTTCTGCCTTGTTAAAATACTGTATCTTCAAGCTTCTTCATGCAGTCAAGGCAGAACTATCTAGCTACGAATGCATGGATCGATATTATTGTGGTATATTCCGCCTGCTACAGAACTGCGTGGATTCATTCAGTGTAGTAATAATGATACATGTAGTCTGCTGCGATCGATATGTGTACAACATCGGCCTATGATATAATATCACGGCTGAGGATTTTATGTTTGTTTGAGGATATATTTTCTGTAATACAGTTGAGATGTTTGGACTGGAGAGATATTTAAGTATTACTATTAGACTGTAGTACAATAACTGCTCAATTACTTTATCAGTGATGACGTATTCTTATCACTGAATATAAACGCGTGGTTAAGTATACGCAATAATAAAAAAGGGAGACAACTGCTTGATTGCTCTATCAGCGATGACGGATTTATCTCGCTTCATTGTACATACCGGAATATAATTTTTTGATCGTATTTAACTGAATATGTTGATTTAGTAATATTATCCGCCACAAACTGTACCGCACGCGAGTGAATACCAAAATATTTACCAGCCGCGTATATGGAATTAAAACTTCTCTCTTCACCAGTCTCTGTATTTATGGATTGAACCGATCTCTTGTCAAATATTTTACATTTTCCAGTATTTTCACATGTAGAATTTTGACTTTGTGTAACAACTTCGAGATTACATAAAGAGTTATTTTGTTTATTACCGTCAATATGATTAATTACAAGTCCATCTTTTATGACCCCATGAAAACACTCGAACACGAACCTATGAGATAGATACTTTTTATTTCCAGCAGTAAACATGATATATCCAGTATTAATAAAATAACTAACTGGTGTTTTCCTTTGACAATTTCTGATGACACCATCACGAGACGCTTCATAATTTTTAATGATAGGGTGCTCTATAAATTTATTTTGCTCCATTTATATATAATATTATTTGTCTAAATGATTATTTTGAAATCTGGCCAGATAATCTTCAGCGGTTTCTAATGGAGATTCACCGACAACTTCTTGTCATGATATTGTTTCAACTCTCTGTATCTTTTACCACCACACTTTACTCACAACTGGGTTTCTCCTCTGACTCCAACGCCGCATCGTAAATACGGTTTCGGTCCTAGACTACCTCTTCGGAAACTTTGCATATGTTGGCCACAAAATTCATTCACGCATGATTTATTGCAAGGAGTTGAATAACCAATCATAAGCCATCTGCATCGGTTGTTTGTTTAAATCATTATATATATATATATATA
>JAECUM010020961.1:0-12722 GCA_016617855.1 Megalonaias nervosa
AGAAATTGTATGTGTAGTCACGCTCCAGATAGGATCAGTTGCTCTTTTCTTACCACCTTCAAGTTCACCAGGTTCATATAAATATCTTACAGTTACATTACCTAATATTGGTTGAGAGGAAGATTCACGTCGGTGTATTGGTATATATTTTTTTGTAATTGCATTAGAAGGTTTCATGGAAGTTGCACGAGTAATTTCGTTATTTAATGCAGATATCACACTTGGTAACCTTGCAACCCATTCACGAGATCGCTCACCGGATTTAAAGTCAGTAGATATTTCTTTTGCATATTGGTATCCAAATAACCGCTCAGCAAGTGTTCGATTAAATCGTTCAACGATTGCCTGATCACGATGAATTTCAGTGTGTCCTCGTCTGATTTTAACGTTACGTTTCTTCATCAACGATGATACTGTACCAAGAAATTCTTTGCCAGGATCAACCTGTAATAACTGTGGCCATCGCAAAGGTCCTCGCTGATACATTCGTTCAAACGCAGATGCAACTTCAAACGCTGTCTTTGTTGATAATGGTTCAGCTTCTTTATATCTACTTGCAACGTCAACGACAGTTAATGCGTATTTGTATGTACGTGATTGACGTTTACCAATTTTAATGGTGTCATGTGGTAAAAATAAAATATCTGCTTGATGAACCTTATTAGGGACGCTGGCATCAAAATGTGCATATTGAATATTTTTAGGTGGTGGTAGATAAATTTGCCATATTGCCTGTCGTGCTAACCACGCTGCAGCAACAGAACGTGAGACTTTTGCTGCTTCAGATAATTTAGTAATAGCTGATCTGCCTTTCCAATATCCTTTTGGGCTATAATAAATGGATTCCATTATAATATTTATATAATTAATTACCAGCCCCTAACATTATTTTACTTTTCATAGCAGATTTTACTAGAAAAGTAGCTAATTTATCTCTGACAGATTTATTAGGTATAGAATTTAATGCATGAATCAATTTTACATCTGCGAGATGCCTTTGTCGCAAATCTTTACTTTTATACGCAACGTCATGAACATGACACGCTTTATCAATCTTATTTATTGGATACTCTCCTGATCTTGGTTGATCTTGATTATCAAGTCGGATATCAAGTCGAGTTCCAGGACCGCAATAATTATATCCTGGTAAGTGTTTTTCCCCCGGATATTTAGCCCACGGAGTTCCTGGCAATTTTCCTAATAAAGCGGCTATATCTCCACCTGTCTTTGTTTTAACAAATTTGTATTTCTTCGTGCCACATTTTACACATTTGCCCGTCAGAGCACGTCGTTTATTCTTCGTTGTTATTGTAGTTAATTCAGCAGTGGGTGTAGACGTCCTACACCGAACACAATATAGACTCATATTATTTATTATATGGATATAATTGACTTTTCGGCGACACGAAAACAAGAGCCAGTGAAGCATCACCCAGCATTACCAAATTCGATAAGGATGATTATAATAGGTCCATCTGGATCGGGTAAAACACAACTATTATTAAATTTTATAATGCGGTGGTTAAACTGGAGTAAATTGTATTTAGTAGCACCATCTGTAGATGATCAACACTGTTACGAAGTACTTAAAAGATTTTAATGAAAATGCAAAATTGTTGAATGAAGACGGTGATGATGTGGTTGATTTTATCACCGATATTGATGAAGCCCCATCTGTAGATGACCTAGATGGATTTATTAATAATTTAGTGGTGTACGATGATGTTATGTTGGACAGACAAACAAATCCAGCTAGAATATTTTCTCGAGGTAGACACAAGAATACAGATGTTATATACGTCACACAGCGATATACACAAATACCTAAAGTGATCAGAGACAACTGCAATATTTTAGTAATGTTTAATGGAGTAGATAATTATACTTTACAGAATATTTATTATACTTGGTGTTCAGGGGATATGGATATGATGAAGTTCAAAAACTTTTTTGCTCAAGCACAAGCTGTTCCGTTTGGATTTATTACAATAAATTTACATGATCCAAGATCCAGATATCGTATAGGTCTAGATAAAATCTTTGGTTAATTACAGCAGCAGGCAGGGAGAATGACAAAAAATGAGTGACCCGACGAGCAAACTAAACGCATTATAACAGAAAAAACAAAAAAATCAAAAATAAAATAACAAAATGAGCTAACCCAAACAATTTATTATTCGTTTTTCAAACTATACGGTAATAATAAAAGTTAGGAGGTTCGGTTTAGCGTTAATGACCTTTTTTTTTCAGCCCCTGTAGGAACATTTATTTTATGAAAAACTTGCTCGAAACCAATTTGTAGGGTTCACCCTGCCTGCTGCTTCGGAAGATTTCAAGATTATAGTTCACGTTTACAAGTTCAACTTGATCATGCAGTTGGTGGTGATATCATATTTGTATTACCCAGTGATATGACTGGAAATACAAATATAGGATGGTACAATAACAAAATATGCAAGAGTCATCAGATTGATTTGGACTGGTAATAAATACTTCTAAAGAATATAATACAAACAGCTGATAAACAGCCAACAAAAATTGTTAGAAAATAGATTTCTAAGAAGCGATTAAGAAAAGAAAAGAACAGTATTAATTATGTAGACAGTACACCAGGGTTAGTAAATAAGAATGAGGAAATTCTTGTATGCACCGTCACATTTTCAAGTAATTTACATCATTATATAGAAGATAAGGATAATGAAACAAATAAACGCACATTTAATGTATGTCTATGCTTGCAGGAGCTGGCGCAATTTACCTAATCTATAATCATATTGTTACTTCGAATAAATGTTTTACAAGAATTACCAAAATGTCGTTATTAGCTACTACAGAAATAACTTGTGTTTCTATTGTTTAATTGTACATTAATACACTACCTATTATAGTAGACAATACTGTTACATGTTTTACATACCTAAGTTAAGCAAATAATCGGCAATATTTTTAATACTTAAAAAAAATTATCAATCATTGTTACCGCCATTATACAACCAATTCCACTACTGCTACCGGTTACTAAAATTAGCATTGGATAGGCACGAGTTCCTGCTTTCATACCAATCGCTGTAAAAACAGTACCAATTTTACACCGTTCTTGCTTGAACGAACATTTACCTAATTGTAGATTTCTCAAAGACTGAGATTTATTTTGTTAATTTCTACAAAGACATGTTCCGTATTTGTTACAAGACTAACTATTTGTGCTCTTTGGATTTCAACTTTTGCAAATGTTCTTGTAATTCATCTTTAGCCGGACAGTTTTCTATTGCAATGTCAGTTTTAGATTATCCATCTGTCTTTCAAACAAATCAAGGTATATTTCATTGATTAACTAATACCATAGCTTCGGCATTACTTCTAAATTCTCTTTCTTCTTCCAGCATAAATGATTGAGAAGGTGGATCACCAGCAACTTTTTCATGTTTATCAGTTATTAAAGTATCTGTTTTTTTAAATTATTCGTGAAATGGTTCATTTACATTAGTTAGGTTCAATTCCATGTCCTCAGGAACTATTATCCGTTGCCTAAATTACAGTTTGGCTCCAGAGGATACGTGGTAGTTTCCTCAGCAGCCTTGTACTTTTAATGCCAAGTTTTTTCCTCCTTGTATCCAACCTATTGTATCTACAACTTACTTCAACTTGTTTGGCTATATTTATCGACCTCTCTTTTATATGAGTGAAAAAACACAAATTCCGAGGGGCGGGGATTTACTCTTATTAGAAATATGAATATTCTTTTCAACTTTTTGTTGGTAATACGATTTTGCTTCCTTTATCATTAAATTATGTTTAATTAGATCATAATGGGTTTCTATTTTTAACTCGTTCATGATCATATTTTTAAGAAAAAAATATAACAAGGTTTTTATTTCTTCATAAGCAGTATTTGCAAACTTTTGTCCAGGGCCACATTACGATATTTTACATTATTTAACGGATCAAAAACAACCTAAAGAAGATTTAGGTTTTGAGCAATGTAAACAAGGTACTGATGTCAATACTATAAATGAAGACAAAGAAGAGCAACCCATACGCGGAATTGCGAATTAGAGCATCAAATTAAAAATACCAAAGATGAAGAATTGGATAAAATGGACTTCAAAACAAATCGTGAAAGCACCAACGTTTTGTACATCTGCTGGAATATCAAAGTAATTTTCGGCTGAAAGAGGACTCCTTAATAACAAACGGAATTAGAAACTTTTCAACGGTTATATCAATTAGGTTTGGATTAGCAATTTCAGATTAAGTGTTACCTTCATGACTTTTTAAGCACATACAGAGAAAAATAGTTCTGTGGAAATAAAAATGTTCCAGGAAAATAAATAAAAGAAAAGAAAATTCATGCTACTAAAATATGATGAAACCTGAAAAGTGACATCTTATATACAAATGAAAACAAAAAACTTATTGCTGAAGTGTGATTAAGCATAATCCATAATCTCCCGTAGGAAATTAAAGCACAGAACACCAATAACGGAGAGTAGGAAACAAATTGGTAACGAAATGTGATCACTCCTCTGTCGTTATTTATTTCCTATCAACACAGGGGAAACACTATAGGCACTTAGGTGGACATTTTACAATTGTTTTAAAATTGATACATTAACTAGCAAGTTAATATATTACTATTAGCATTATATTTCCATAAAATTAATATATTAACTATAAAGTTAATCTTTTCATCAAAATAGCATATTCTCTGCATAGTGAATTTGTATGAAATGCACAGTGAATTTGAAAACAATAAAATTAATGGATATGTGAAAGCATTTTATTCTGTATCCTAAGGTTTTCATACTATTTAGACCACAAGTGGCACAAGTTTATTTTTTTTAAACAATAGAATGTCACCGACCCATGTGTTTTCAAAGACCATTAACCCTGGTTTCTTTCCATACAGTTTTGAATATCAGTGTCCTAGATTTTCTTCATAGCATTTTAAAGACGATTTGAACTGGCATTTTCAACAGTTTCGAAAAACAGTGATTCAGGTGATTTTGTAGTATATTGAAGACCAGTAACCGATGTTTTCTTTTCGTAAAATGTTGACGGACAGTGAACGTACTTTTTATTCGAAAAATAAACAGCGGATGGTGATGTCTTTGTTTTGAAAGTCTGTTTAAACTGGATATAACAAGTTAAGTGGGTCAGAAACTAGGTGTGACCAGTAACTTTACAGTTCTGTCTTCAAGGTCCAAGTCAGATCTCAGTAATGAGAATGTTTGTGACCTTGCCACTTTAGTCAGGAGACAAATATTTCACTGAACTTGTTTGTTTCTTTCTTACTACTGTGTTATGGGGTCCATAATGGTTACAAGTTGGAGAGAAATGATTGGCTGTCAGTTTTTATAAGGCTTTTCATTTTTATTTATATCGTAAAAATGAGGTATTCTGCCTAAACCCTTCGACCTCGGAAAGATGTAATGGAACTAACCGCTATTAATATTACAAACCGCGCCCACGACATGTAAGTTTTGTAAAGCTATATCAATTTATATCTTGATCATAAAACTATGCATGAGTAATTACAATGCTGAAGTTAATTATAGGAGCAGGAACCTACACGTGTCAACGAACTACCACCGTATTTACCGACAAATAAGGCTAGCCGTAAGTTCGATATTAAAGCTTTAATTTGTGGTTTTAAAATTCATAATAACCATTTTTAAAGTATTTGCATTAAGCCACATGATCGAAACAGGATCATTACTAATAACTATTTGTAGCGCATTGAATAGTTGTTTGAATGCATACAATATCTTCACAGTACTAATATACGTATTTGCATGTACTTAAATCATAGTTTTAAACAAATGCAGTCAATAAATCACGATAAGTTATACTCTAGAAGTTGACTAAACAGAAAAGTTTGTTTAATGTAAACAATGATTTGTGTGTGAAGTCTTACTTTCAGTTATTGATATTACTAAATGTTAGATATAAATAAAAATGGAAACAGCTAGACAAATCACTGAAAACGAGATAATTTGTAGATTGTGTTCCCCAAATTGTTGAAACCTAGCAATGAGCAAAGCTCACGTGCAAATAATTAATTGAATTTCTTGCAGACACATAAAAGTACAATTACTCACGATAAAGAAACAAAGAAAAACAAGAACACAAATATTACACTTTGAAATTATTTTTTGTAGCAAACCCCGAGAGAACTGCAAAATAAGTCAATTAATTAGGTATGGGATCTGTTGCAAACTTTAGCTCCCATTTTCAATTTAAGAGAACAGATTTATAAAAAAAAATTAAGTTTAATCTTGTTATATGTCTATCATCGAAAGTGACGAGAACTGTATGGGTCATTTTTGGCTCAGTTAATAATGATTGTTTTCAACATGCCTGCAAATAGAAAATGTTGAACTTTATTTTGTAGAAAAAGTTCGAACCTTTACAAAAATATTATAATATCGAGCTTTATATCTATTGGGCACAACTGGCATCAAAAGAATCAGCAAAACTATTATTTTAACTGATCGAAAACATTCAATCCATTTGTATATTGAGACACAGTCAAGAACCAAGATGATATTTCAATATAATATATATCTTAAAGATCTTTTGATTCTGTTGAAGTATGGACCAAATAAAACAATTTCTGTTTTCTATCTAAAATGAACACTGTTTTCGTTTTTTATATGGATAGTTATTTTCTTTTAATATGTATATCATTTTTCCCCCAACTATCGCAGCTGAACCATACATTTTGTCTTGTCACTCACCCATTAGTACAACTGCACGCGGAATGTCAGTCAGTGAAATCAAAATTAAAACATATGATATTACTGAGCTGCTGCGGCATACAGTTGAATACAAAATACTCCACTTCCCGCCAGTCTGCTATTTAACCGACTGTATGACAATATCATTCCTGGCATTTGTAAAAAGAAAATGAAAAGAAAAACCAAATATATTTGCACTGACTGCTGCATGTGACGTTTATTTCGTACAATTACTTTTAACTTGTGAAATTGCGCAATTAAACGCACAGTTCGAGCGAGAACAAGCATTCATTTCTCTATCAGCTAAACCGCCAGACGTCTTCGGCCCATTGCACATACTTGTTTAACCGTAGTCTGTTTGTATAATACACATAGATCAAGTTAATTCTCTCTTGAGTCTTCCAGTTAATTTTTTTAATACTTTAATTATAACTGAATAGTTATCGTTTCCTTTTTTGGACCCATTGTCAGACCCTTTTGTGCTTTTCAGTTTTATTAGTGTGTCTTAAAGAAGAGTGTGTTTACCTCGATGTGTTCCAAACCCATGTTTTTACACGAGAACTAAGGAAACTAAAGTCATGCCAGACTCAGATTTTGTTTCAGCCTCTTGAGGTATTCCTGTGTTTGATGTCGAAGGCAATAGCGGTTAAAATAGTGCTCTGTCTCTCTCTGAAGACAATTCGCCGTAAATAGGACCTTGGATTGTTATGCGAAGAAAGGTTCTAGAGTACGAAGTGTGAGATGTATGTATAAAAATGCGAGGGAAAGGTATATAACTTATTCGCTTAGCCGCTTAGTTACTGGGAGGGGTGTGTGCTATTCGTGGACCGACAGTCTCAGTAGAAGCAATGAATATTTTATTATTATCTATTATTGTCATCAACATAATTAAAAGTATTACATGTCTGTTTGTTTACACAAGAGTAATTATAAAGTACATGCCAGATTGACTACACAAGAGTAATTATACTGGGAATGCTAAAAAGTCGCATGTTTCTGAAAATGCGGCATTGCTTGGAGACCTATTCTGGGAATTAACACAAGCACCAATAACACGTTCTGGTTTGGTTCTCGATTGTTCCTAAGTGTGCTCGACCCAATAAATCGAGTTGATCTCAGAACAGGAAACACGACCGACCAAATCTCAACATGTTCCGCAATCTTTAGTTCTTGTCAACTTCCGCATCCAGGGTGATGCGGATTCTGAACCCCGAGAACGATGCTGGTTGTCTAACTAGTTTTTGGCGTTAGAATAAGAACCTCGAAACATTGTAATCTGGTAAAGAACCTTGTTCTCGTGCCTAGTCCAAGGAAATCCATGAAAAGTAAGGATCGCAAGTTCGTGAGATTGTTCTGTCACAACGGTTCGAACAGATTTGTTTCGCTGCTACCCAGGGTTGAGCTATCTAAATGTGCATGGTGTTGTATTCCTTGTCCTAGCCACAATATCTGCTCACCTAAATTAAGCCCATGGTTCCTATCAATGAGCATAATACCAGCTAATAGCTGTTCTTTTTGTATAGACGTCCAGTTCTTATGATATATTCACCTGAAAATGATATAGAAGACACATACACGCACACAACACTTATAAATTACAAACTGCAAATTTCAAATGCCAAAGTTTATAATTATATTTCAACTCAGATGAGTTTGAAAGCTTCGTGATTTTCATAATATTTCAGTTTTATGACCAGTCAAGGAAGAGCAAACAGACTGAATATTCCCTTTACATGCATTTTAACCTCTAATTATACAACGTCATATCATTCATTTTGGAAAGTGGAACATTTGAAAGGCATATTTAATAATGCAACTTTCCAATGGACTTAGAAGTAAAAACATTTAACTTTATTTTAAGTTGGAAATCACTGAAGAAATTTCAAGCAGTCAAATTAGGAATATTACGCTAAATTCCCTTGATTTGTCAGTGACCCAATACATGTCAGAAATGTATTGCTGTCAGTTTTAATGGACTTTGCACTCTATCCACGCCTACAATCCACTGACGAAACCGCAAGTCGGATGAATCTATTAGATCCGGATTACTCGCGACTGATTCCGGGTTTTGTGCTTTTACTTCCTTCGTTCCTTTTCTCTTCCTCAGAATGTCGTTATAATGTAAATTTCTGAAACGTCCACACGTTTTACAAAACAACCCCATCAAATGTAACATTTTTATTTAACATTACTTTTGTATCCCCCATGATAGAGTTTAAATTAAAAAAGTGATAAAAGAAATTTGCACAGAAGTTTATGTGCCGTTTTATTTAATTGTGACAGCAAAGCAAAGTTTTCGGTGTTAACATAATGGTTTCATAATGATGCCGTGTTTTACAATGATGTGTTAAAAGTGCAATTAAAAGCAGCTAAACAACCAAAATATATTCGAACTGAATGCACTGCTCGTCCCTTGAGAATTGGTGATGTTTAAAATACAGTAGGAATAAGAAAATAAAAGAAAAGGAGAAAAACATTGGGTTTAATTAATAATGCTTATACAAAACCCACCGACTTGGCTATATACAGTTATCCACCATGCCCCAAGGCTATTTCTAAACAACATATCAGAGTGATGTAATTCAATATATTCCATGCTTGCTTGACTACACACGAGTAATGTAGATATTTAAGCAGAAGGATCAATCTTAAGGAGCGAATGGAATCATAACCGTGTTTCTGGCAAATGCGGCATGCATTCAGTTTAAAATAGCTACATGATTTGTGGCATTCATGAAAACCAAACTGTATTACGCATCAAACGGATTAATGACACACTGCCATTTACGGCGAATCTAATAACTGGGTATAAATACGTGTGCATCAAATCGGATCACAGTTTGAGAAATACGATCGAATATGCGCAAATGTAACACGTAGCATCACTGATACTGTTTAAATGAATTAAAGCAAATGTAAATACATTAATGACTCAGAAAGAGGACTACCAGATTACGAAATCATATTCCTACAGTTGCTACATTTCAGAAATGAGAAAACCTAATACGTCATGATTATGCTTGAACACACCCACACACACACCTCTTTCTTTTTCACACAGACTCTCTCTCTCTCTCTCTCTCTCTCTCTCTCTGTACTCGTGTTGTTATTTTGTATTTACAATGGCATGAACGATAGAGAATGCTGAATGACTGTTAGAGTTCAAAGATCGGCATGGCAGAGTGCTGAGGTATGTTAAATTAGCATAGAGAAATGAGAATAAAAATGGACAAAAGTATTAGAAACCATATGTATATTTGAGTTCAATAAGAGTTGGGATATATTATCTGGACTTTAGGGCTGGATTCTATCAAGACTCTAGAAATTGTTGTAAAGAAAAAAACCCCTACATTTCTGTAGAGTTTCTATGCAACGATAAGTATCATTAGGTGAAAGGTAAATAAACTCCTGCTTTTCCTGACGTCGCCCACAAGACTTTTCATAAACTCGGCGCGTATCTTCCATTTTGGAAATGTGTAATTCAAATCATATTAGGTGACTTGGGTAGTTTAAATGGAAACGTCTAAGGCGTCTAACAATATGTCTAACAATATCTTAACTATATCAATTAATATATCAATACAAACCATATATATATTAACTAATTAGTGGGGTACAAAATCCACATACGTCGGGATCTGATTTATATAATTTTAAGTCTGCAATGCTCGAAGATTCGTTCATGAATAACAGTTTTAAAATTTTTATATAGTTTGCTTCGATGGTCATTTACGTCGTAGGAGCTCAAACGTAAAATTGCAGGAGTTACTTTTTTATTTGCGTTTTAACTCGTAGGATATCTTTGTAACATTTCCGTCCCAATATCTTGATACTAGACTTCCCACGGCTTTAGGAAGGTACTGGAGTAATTACATTTTCTGAGAGGCACCACATCGTTCTGAACAAAAACATCTAATAAAAAAGACTTTAAAAAGCCACTTTGACTTCTACCCACTACAGTACTTTCCAATGGTATCATGCAACATACCATAGATAATTCCTGAAAATGAAATGCATGACATTCACCTGTCAGAACAGCTTTGCCCAATGTTCAAAATATCAGGAATAAAAACTATCAATTACCCTTATCTGTCAAGAAATATATCTTTTATCGTTATACCAATATTGCCCCCCCCCCCCACAAAGGAAAATGACGTCCTGTATTTATTTATAACTTATTTTCAGTTGGCCAATGAGAAGGGAGTATTCCATTCAGCGCGTTGTTCTTGCATATTAAGCGGGCGCGATCAGGGCCATGTCGGGCAGTACCGTGGGAAAATGGTCTGACATTCCTTAAAGGTATGATAGTAAGTCAAACTTTGGTTACGCATACAAAGTCGAATGCCTGAGCTAAACATCGGTACCAAATTTATTACGCTACGCGAAATGTAGCTTGAAATATCAGCGTTTATTCTTAAATAGGTCGCACAAGAAAGGAGAGAAGTGTCTTCCCTTGTAGTTATTATATAGTACGTGTATGACAGGTAAATTGTAAGCAACGATACGAGCCCCTGTGGGTGGGCCATGATGTAACATGTCGGCGGTAGGATGCCCCAAGGCTAGACATCACTACAGTCTGCCAAACTGAAGCGGAATGACTCAATTTTTTAATCCTAAAACACTCACAAACACGCACACGCGCGACACATACAACTGTATAGGATCTGCAATAACGAAAATGAGCGCGCTTAGTATACATCTTAAGGTATGAGTAACTTTATTTGGTGTGAAGGTTTGTCTTTAGCTGTGCCGTATATATATATATATATATATATATATATATATATATATATATATATATATATATAAAACCGTGCATAGTGTAGTCACCAGAGCGCGTCGTGATTGCATCCAGTAGTATAATGTAGGTCTAAAGTTCACTACTACACAGAGCTACGTATATGCACCGATCAACGGACATACATAATTGGATGCTTTTTGCAACCGGGCAGAACCTTCAGAACATATTTACTGTTCACTATTAAGATCGGTGGAATCTTAGAACAGTGATTTACTTCCTCCTATTTGTATGTTATTATTATTATTATTATTATTATTATTATTATTATTATCCTCGGAAAGATGCAAAAATATTATAATTTGATTTTTTATTATCTGTTTCATCTCCTCTTTGGCCATTTTCTGATTTATTGATGCATTCTCAAAATCTGGTCTAGCAGATAAAGCAAAGGTGGTGGGGGAATTAACATCAGATTGCACACCTGTCAATTTTAATTGACAAATAGAAGGAGATAATTAGCTTATTATGATGTAACGCTACGAGACTGACTAATATTTGTTTTCGTATTATACTTTGATAAGCTTAGTAACTAAATTGAGCGTATTCGACCAGTCAAAATACATATGTAGAATATGCTACCTACTCCCAGATAGCGACTGGCCGGTTTTGAAATTTCGCCTTTAATGCAAGAGGAGATGAGTCCTTATATAGGTACGATTCAAACACGTTTTTTTTTAGAATCATCTTACGAAAATCTCAGTAAAGTGCAAACCAGCATATTAACGAGCAATATCAACATCATCCTGGTGTGAGTTCTTAAAGTGTGTTAAGGTTGTTACATAAACCTTGATCTCATTTCCCAAGTTTGCACTTTCCTATTCCATGAATTTAACTAGATTTATTAGATTATTGTAGTGTACCAGATCCTGCTTTCGTAAAATGTGCTAATATTTGGGTACCTAAATCAAGTACAAAATAATAGACTGATAGTTATTCAAAAAGAGAGAATATATAGACTCCGTGGTATGAGACATCAGGCGTATGAAACAACATTCACCTCCTAGCATGGGCGCCCGCAGGATTTTTTGCAGGGGAGGTCAGGATTTTCGGTGGGGGGGGGGTCAGTCAGTCACGGCCGGGAGAGTTAGTATAAGAAGCAATCTGAAACTAAAGCTAATATTTATTAAGCGTTTTCAACAGAATCTTGTGAAATACTTTCAGCTTCATTTGCATGATTAAAC
>JAECUM010020962.1:0-34100 GCA_016617855.1 Megalonaias nervosa
ACACACATATATATATATATATATATATATATATATATATATATATAGTATGTACGATGTATCAATGATATACCATGAGATTACAAATGTTTTATTAAAAGGAAACGAGACTTGAATGAAAAATTTAAACAACGAATGGTATATCATTGATACAGCGTACATACTATACATATATTTTATTTATATCACGTACAATAATATATATTTGCCCTTTGAGCGGAGTTAAGATATTCCCTGGGCAACTGTGTATTGATCGAGTGAATGAATAAACTCACATCCCTGTCCAATGTGTCCGCTACACAATGTAGTTCTGTTCCTTTTCTTGTTGTTCACAATCACCTTTGCAAATTGATAAGTTGATTGTTTTCTGTTCGAGTTTCTATTTTTATTCACATTGATTAAATTAATAAAAGACACACTTATGATTTAAACATGAAAGATGGTTTTACGAAGAAAGTAGAGCACCACAAACATGGTTAACTTCTTGTACACTGAACGATCAGGAATTCATGAACTGGAGTATAGAAATTAATGTGAATAAAGTCATAGCAAAATGACAGACCAACAATAGGTAGTTAAACTATTTTAATATATTTACGGATGATGTAAGTCATTATTTTGCTTTAATTAACATTACTACTTACCAGTAAATTCTCTCTCTCTCTCTCTCCTTTTCCTTTGGACGATTTTACTTTACCATCATTCATAGGTCCAGAGATATCGTTGCACGATACAAGCGACAATACCCTACGCTCGTATTTTCATGGATTTTCGCCCATATTTAGCTCCGATAGTCCAGAGAGAGAGAGAGAGAGAGAGAGAGAGAGAGAGAGAGAGAGAGAGAGAGGCGGCCTTTTGGAAATTTTCATATTTAATTAATATTTTTGCAGGTTACCTGGTTCAAGTTCAGTTTAAGGTTTTCATCCAGCACAATTTTTTTCTCACTTACTGCAGATTTCTGCGTATTTTGTCCCTTATGTATGAGAGGTGAGAGAGAACGGAAACAAAAAAGGATTGCGATGAAATTTAGTACCATGTTATTTTCGTTTTGGAAAACAAGGACTATTAATACTTTTTATCGTTATTTTCATACGTCGTTATTGATTAATGAGTGGAAATTCATTGATTTATAGGCCTACAGTTGAAAGAATGTTTATATATCCGTATTATCGTGCCATGGGCAAAACCTGATTAGAAATTCTGAAAAGATAATGAAAGTCAGGATGCTAAAAATACTTCAACGAATTAATAGTAATAGCATGACAACATGCACGCTTAGTTATTCTATAGCTGGTAAATTCCTGTAAAAATCGGCCATTTGTGAAAATAATTGTCTGCACGGTAGTATGGATATTACTTAATATATTTTTGTTTCAAAGCAAAACGTTAAGTAAATGTATAACAATTTACTGCTATACATTATACTTCCAGCTGAAATTGACATTCGTTTACCTGCGCAAAATAACTGAGATTTCATGTTATGAAGGTTTAAAGCTATTTTAATGTGTCATTGTTTATTTTTGAGAACCTTTCATATCAAACAATTTTGAAACGGGCAATTTTGGAAAAGGAATATATCAATATGTCAGCTGCTTGAAGTATTTAGTGTTGAAATCCTTTGTTATATTTTGCCCAAGATGGAGTACTTGACAGAGCTTACTACGACATGATTTATGACAAAACAAAATATATAAAACACGTAGACGTCGTTGGGTATTGAAAGTTATCAAGCATACATTCATTCAGGATCAGGCCAGATTTTCCGAATTTACATGCGACCTTTTCTAACGCCAACAGTTTACAAACATGGGATTACATATGTTGTTGGAAAACATCTTATTTTATTTTTCAGAAATTTACTGTTATTGGTATTTGGCATATACAGTATGTACTTAGTAGTTGCCCAGGTAGATATAACAGTATTTCATACATGGATTGTTGAGTGCAAATGTTTAGTGGAAGATTTCTTCTTTTGTACAAACGGCGTGATCTTTGTAGTACAGCATATACTAGCAAGTAAGTCAGATCTAACTGAAATACATCATAGAACCACATCTGCCATCGCATTATGCGCCAGCAGATCTGGGTCTTTGGAGTTTTTTTTATGCCTATTCATTAGAACAAGCAAAACAGACCAATGCAAAACAGTTAATTTAGATAATGAATGTGTTTCAGAAATATTAAGACAACTCTTTAATATTATTAACATTGGCGACACCAGAAAAATGACTACTTAATTTCACTTCGGTTTCGCGGGTGATGATCATAATAATAATAATAATAATAATAATAATAATAATAATAATAATATTTTAGGATTGGGTCGGTGCCTGGTTAATCAATATTCGATGGGAGAAAGGGATGGGATTTTCTTTAGGAACAGGATAAAAACCATTTTACCTGAAGACATTTTATTGTTTGATCTAGAATAGTTTTAATTGAATTTTCTTTTTCACAAATTCTCTGAATGTGACGTTTTTATCTATTAAAATATGTTAAATCTTTATGGACTCTGTGTCGATAGGCAGCGACGTTATACTTAATCTTTATGGACTCTGTGCCGATAGGCTGTGACGTTAAAATTAATCTTTCTCCATGCCTTTTATATTGCAGTGATTCCGTAACCTATGAAACGTAAAGAAGTTAGAAGCGTCACAATGCCATCAAAACATTTAAGTGACATTAGATTAATCTACAAGGTCTTCGTGTGTCGAACAGTATTTTTCATAACATTTAAAGGATGCAAGGCAATTGGTTGCAAACATCAGCAGTTCCGTGAATATTTAATATGTTTAAAGGTAACACTTTATTGTTTCATCCAATAATAAAACAAGTTCAATTTTTTTGTTGTCGGCTGAGACCGATTTTAGACTTAATTTAAAGTTAAATGAAGATATTGATCTATATTTATTTATTGTAGTTTGATGCAACGTTAAAATGGATAATACGTGGGATGCGTCAACTTCATAAAGTGAAGATTGTGGAGGACGTTTCTATGAATGGGACTCCCTTTCTTTCTCAAATGTAGCGATTTTCCCCTAAATCCTCTGTCAGTCGATAGGACGGTATAGAAAGTATAACAATTTTATTTAAAACATGATTGATAATTACCACTGAGAAGAGTAAAGATTTCTATCAAGACACCTGCTAATTATTTTTCCCAGAATTCAATTAATGACAGCTACATGAAATATATTTAATGTGACGCTGTTTTCGTCTTAAATAAATGAAATTCTTGTGGGTGACTTGCTAATATGCAGAGATTTATATTTAGTCTTTTCCCATGCCTTTTATATTTCAGTGATTATGTAGTTTAGACTCTGCTATTCCTCTGGTTAATAATTCAATAATATGATCAGTTTCGAAATAGTGTGGTGTAATGCGATTATTCGAAACAAATTTAACGCAGTGTTTCTATAGATATATGGGTGCAGAATCGTCATTATATTACCTATGGTGTTGCGGTAAATATTCCAATGGATAGTATTGTTTCTCAGTCTACCTATTCTACTTTGCTAAGGCATTAATAAAACCTTGGCATGGTCTCCGAAATATGAGATTCAAATGACAGTTGTGGTAAAGCCCTTAGATGGCACCTGATAAGTGTTCGTCGCCGAATCGAATCGATTTCTGGCTCATAAAACCTATGAAATGTGGCATTTATTTCTTTTCTGTAAATGAAATTCTTGTTGGCTTTGTACCAACACGCAATGATATATATTAACCTTATTCCATGCCCTACTATATCTTCAAAGGTGACACAATCCAACCGTTTTTATACCTGAGCGTATAGTAACAGTATCTGTTTGATCTTCTCAATTCAATGCTACTGTTATTTATTGGAGCATTTAATCGATGACGATAAGTAGGTTTTCTTTTGGGGTAGAACCGTCCTTCACTTCAAGGTGAGGATTAAACACTGCGATAACATTAGAGAATTTATGCCATCTAATTGACTTGTAAAATAAAAAACCGAGTCACCTAGAAATGTTGATTCAAACCATTTTACCCTTTACAGAGGTGCTCATTTCAAACGAAAGTATAGAATGATTTAAGTGAATAGTTTGAAAGATTGACAGTATTTGAACTAGCTCCTTGCATTTTATTTCAAGCGAGCACAGACAAAACATTATATTTATCATATGATGGACACTCGACTTAACGAAAACCTCAAATAATGGAAATATATGACTTACGAGTAAGTTAAAATGGTCCCAAAAGTACGTATGATGCATTTTCCCCCCAAAAATCGAGTAATTATGATTCGGATTGCTTGTTTCTTTCTGGCACGTCAAGGTTTTTTAAAGATGTATAGTGCAGATGCAGTTTGAATACATTATCGTGGACAGAGACACACCACCGAGGCCAGCAAAGATGGATATAGGCAGGATTGGAGTATGCTAGTCTGAATTCAGGCACGCAAGCCCAGTACATTAACGAGTGAGCAACTGCTATTCGATGTCTTTCTTACGTCATGATTTGAATGAACATATTATGCCAAGGAATAAATATTTTCTGGCAAAATCTTTTTTTACTGATAGATACAGTATATGATTTACATTGTAATACTAATATTGTACTGAGCACGAAAATGAACACTAAATCATACAATAAGAAAATCTCACAGTGATAAAATATCGATTTACACAATGCGATATAATGACAGCTTTGAAAAGAGGTTGGAATTTTAAGTAATACTTGTTTTTATTGATACGTATTTGCCATATGTAAATAGATTTACATATAGGTAGGCGAGAAAGGAATCGTTCAACGTGAGTGCGGCAATTTTACAAGAATTAAATGTGTTTTCTGTTTAAGGCCTGATTCTGTTTATCACAATGGAAAACTACACCCCATAGGCGTCATTATTCGTATTTGTGGTTGCAGAGCCACCTTCTCATATGAATGTAATTAAAACCCCTTTATATTATACTTACTTTACTATTTATATTCCGGTAGCCTTATCCATTTCATCATCGTAACCACCTGGGGGGGGGGGGGGTACCTTCTACGATTGTTGGCTATTCTATGTCATCTATGGCAAACAGCTCCATGGTGTATTTAGGCTTGGCATTTTTTTTGCAATATAGCTAGAGAATGGACTAATTATTTATGATACAAAATTGTTTGTCTTCGCTTTGCATACTGACCCACTCCTCCAGTCGGGCACTAATGTCACATTATGACAGCTAACGTTGAAGTTTACAAAAAATGATTTTGCATTTCTTTGTATTTTGTGTATGTTAGAACTATCTTTCAATTTGCAAGTTCTGAAAGATTCAATAATGCAACGATTTTCTCAACTGTTATTGACAAATCGTCATAGGTGTACGGGATTTTCAAAAAAATCGGCCGTTCTCTAGCGATATTTTCCCCTACACGAAAGGCAAATGCAATGGCACTCCAACATTTATCTTGTCTTAACATAGTTCTTCTCTGATGATACATTTATTTGGAAAATGCTGTGATAGACGTTCATCCATGTCGATCACTGAACAAAAGTACAATTAAAATGTTTCGAAAGTATTAAGTCAGTTGTACAGAGATATGATATCAACCACGATCGGTAGTGTAACAATCTAATCGGTTATCAATATAGTTATTTTATTCCCGTAGGTACAGTGAGGTAATATAAAATCTTGCCAAACACGCATTTAAGCCTAAACTACTACCTACGAAATCTATTAAGACTTTCAGTTATTTGTACTATAAAAATTCAAACCCGTTGGAGCTGGTAAATTAATACATTAAAATTCATGACCTATGCATCATAATAAACTTAACCACAGTACAGAAAACACACACACACACACACACACACACACACACACACACACACACACACACATATATATATATATATATATATATATATATATATATATATAGTATTATACATACATATATACATACATACATACCTCTGCTTTTCGACCCCGTCTAGTTGAGAAATATCCAAATGATCGAAAAATTACCTTTTAGAGTTTCATAAGGACATATCTGAAATCAAATGACAAGTTTCTATCAACCGAAGCTCAATATTGCAAAGTCAATATGTTGTTAATAGTCATCAAGGACTATTATATTATATTCACATAATACATTGACATCTAGAATCAAGGATCCTAAGGTCGTGTCGTATAACACAGTACTAAGACCCACAATGCTATTCTTTTGTATGATTAAGAGGTAAGGAAACAGTACTTTCTAACTTGCTATTGCGCTTTACAGTTTTGGAGGGCCATTTAAGGGACTCGAAAGAGAAAAAATTTTACCCCCTGAAAAGGAATCCATGTTACAGTGCAAGAATATATCTCATAACCGAAATGTAAAGCGGACAGCCGATTCCCGAACGTATTTAATTATTATTTTTCAACTTCTCTGCGTATCAAATAATGTGCTGCCCTTTCTCTTCATATCATTGGACTTTATACTTACGTATACAATTACATGAAAATATCAATTAGAGCTCGAATTACTGGTCACTTGGCGTATAATTACAAAATAGACAAGACTGAACACGTGTCACATACGAATAAATTGATAATGAACTCATTCAAAGTTAAACATGAAAGAAATATAATTTGGAGACAAAGTCTTCATGAACTATAATTAAAAACAGCGACTGAAAATGGTAGTCTAGGATTAGATATATTCCAGTGGGAAGTGTATGCCATTTTTTATCTCACTTGTCAAGGTTAGATTTCAACGGAAACTATAATATAGACAAATCAATATAAGGTACATTGACATCACCCCATATAACGACAAACGTTTAAACTCAAACAAAACAGTCATTTAGATATTATACCCCTATATATGTTCTATGATTTTAAATAAATAACTACATGAGGTTTCTGTTTGAGCTTAAACGTGTGTAGTTTCTGGACGACAGAGGAGTCTGTTAAAGCATAGGAATGGTGAATAAAGATTACGGTCAGAAACTGGACTATAGTGAACTAACAGAGTTTAGGATAAAATAAATATTGCGTAAAAAGTACAGTATATTACGAGCGATATAGCGAGCATTCATCCTTTTAAGAAAATTGTAATAAAATTATGTATGCAGTTAAGCAAAGAAGCTTAACAGGTGAATTTTTAAGGAGACGTATGTCTTACGAAATGAAGACATTAAGAGTTATGTGGAATCGATTAAAATGTGCTATTGAATATTTAACTGCAATGACCATTATGGATTATGTATAGCTTCCACCTCATACCTTGATGGCATTTGTCTTACAATGATAAAGCAGGCATTCCTTAAATGGTGGATCCTGTTCGGAAAATATAATAGTTTTGCAGATCCAACGTATAGTTCTTATGCTTCTGTTGGTAAAATTTATATAGGACCAGCACATTATGTTTTGACATTAGGGTCTTAAAACTACTAAAATGAAAGAGCGAAACCAACAAGTTTTGTATAATTTAAAATATACTTTCTATCTCTAAAATACAATAGGAAAGAATTAAAAATAACTAACAGTATGGTGAATGAAATCCTAAAGTCATAAATGTTCTATCAATTCCATAAGTTACGAGTAATCCAAAAATGTTCCATAGGTACTCCAAATTATTGTCTATATTGTAATGAAGTATCAACAATACAGAAGAATCACTATGTTATAATCTGAGAATGTCCTTGAATGAATTCACAGTAATTCCGAACAGCTATTATAAATCCAAATATTCTTTAGCTGAATGTTAGAGCACTGTAATTCCAACGAATTATTAAAATAAATAAAATGATTCAATCCTTTCAAAATAGCTCTTCCAAGTACTAATACAACGCCTAAAGTCTATCATATAGATTTACAATATGCATTAGACAGAATGCAATACGAGGCTTGAATGAATAATGATGGCATTTCGAACTTTCATAACTTCTGGAGTTAGGTCACATGATGATTGCCTGAACTATAGTACATCTCAAACTTGGAAATTTATGAACGAATCGACACACTTATACATGACTATCTTACTGTGCAAACGTACTGTTGATAAGAAATTTAGTATTTAAAATATTATTAAGTAAACAACACGAACTACAATTACAAATGTTAATATACATAATATAAGAAAAAACGATTTATGCAATAAAACTTGCTGTAGACATATTAGTAAAGCATACATATGATTAGTTTTGCATCGGATTATATGTCACGAATGATACAACATATGTACAAATAATGCAATATAATCATTCTATACCCTTGAAAGTGCGTCTGCAATCATAATTTTGTTTCCATTGATGTGCCTAATATCAATGTTGTATGACTGCAGCATCAGACTCCATTTTAACAATCTTTGATTCATGTTTTTCATTTCGCTAATGAAATTAAAGGATTTGATCATTGATTACAACAAAAGGAGAATGAGCTGCACTATCATATACCTCAATTTGTTGCTAAGCCAACATTAAAGCCAAACATTCCTTCTCAAGTTTTGGAATAATTTATTAAATGCTTGTTCAATCTTTGTTTCAAAAAATAGCACAATGGATGATCCACACTATTGTTGTCTTCGTCCATCACTTGCATCAATATGCATTTTAAATGATTTATTGAAATCTGGAGAAGAACTGTTATACTATTATGTATGACCTTGAACTTAACAATGAAGCTTGGTTTTCTTCCTTAACAAATTGGTCATGGATCAACAATTGTAGAATAACTGAAGCAAAATTTCCGATAATATCCAGCCATATCCAAATTTCGGAACTGTACCTCTTACTGATATGTAGAGTGAATGGAGATAAAGCCTTGACCTCATCTTCAATATGTTATATTTAACCGTGCCCCCCCCCCCCCAACAACAACTCGTAAGACTGTAACAGAAGCATGACAAAAGTCACGCTTACTTACACTGATTGTCAAATTTGCATCACATTTTCGATCCAAAAACTTCCGAATCGTTTCCAAGTGGTCTTTCCAGGTGTCTTGCAGATTATGACGTCATCGATGTAAGCTTCACAATTACATATACCAGATATTATCACGTTCATAAAGATTTCGAAAGTACTGGGGGAATTATTCATCTAGAACTGCATACCACTATACTGGTAATTTCTATCTAGAATTACGAATTCTGAAATTTCTTTTGCACATTCCGTAATTGGAATTTGCCAGAATCCTTTCAAAAGGTCATTCATGGCGACACGTTTTGCATTTCTAATTCTGTCAATTTTTCTGTAGGCAATACACATATGGAACGTATTATCTGGTTTCGTCACTAGAGTACATGGTGAAAGCCAGATACATTTACTTTGTTTATATGAAGTCATTCTCCATCAAATATTGACATTTTTCTTGTAAGGATGATGTTTAATAGGTGTAGAATCTACAATGTCAACATCGTTGTAGATTTTATTTGGTCATGTTGGAACACTCTTAATACATATTTTAATTCACTCTTCTTCTCTAGCGGCAGATGGGAATGTATCTGATCCAAATTGTCCAATATTTCCGGATTATGAAGATTGGTTAAATCAAAGCCACTACAGTCCGATTTTACGTCCTCATTTAAATCCTCACTGTGTAGAACAAGTACAATTAAAAAATTGATTGAATAATTGATAAGGCTTTCTTTGCCAACATAATCTATGAAGGTATTTATGTGACAAAGTCGTTCATATTTCTCCTCCAAGGAGTATTTAAAATGTAATCTTAGTCACTCACTTTCTTTTCAATGGAATAAGGACCAACATAAGTAGCCTGAAGAAGAGTTTGAGGTATAGTTAATAGAGTGAAACCGTTACCACCCGGCTGTAAACCCCTATCCTATGTATGTCTGTCATACCTTAATTTCATTCTTGCCTGAAGCAACCGAAGATTAGTTCTTGCTACCTCACATGCCATAGACAATCTGTATTTGAAATCAGTGACATGATGAATAAGATTATTTCTGATTTTACAGCCGAAAAGAAATTTCTCTTTTAATAACTTGAAAGTCCACAGACAGTATGTCTAAAAAATAGTTCTAAAGGACCAAACCCATCAGTCTACTGAACTTGTCCCTTAACAGCAAACAACAAAAAATGAGCACCATCGTCGCAATCGTTCTTCTGTGTCACTTCAATTCATCCGAATCATATTCTTCAATGTATGACGATACCCTTCCAGATCACATTGACTCTCAGGTTGATACCCAGAATATTTAAACTGTTGGATGCCTAATTTATGCGTAACTTGCTGGAAAATTTCAGACATAAACTTGGACCCTTGATCAGATTCAAAAGTTTTGGGAAGGCCAAAAAGTGTAAAAACATTTACCAAAACTTTTGCTGTGGTCTTAGCTTTTATATTTCTCAAAGGAATAGCCTCTTTAAATCTTGTGGACGCATATATAATCGTCAAGAAGAATTGTTTGCCTAACTTGATGTTAGGTAATGGGTCGACACAGTCTACCATTATTCTACTAAATGGTTCGTCAAATGCAGGAATAGGCTATTGATGAGCCTTATATATCTTCTGATTGGGTTTTCCTACCATTTGACAAGTATGACAAGATCCACAGTATTTACAAACATCACACTTAATTTTCAGTCAACAAAAAAGATTTATGATCTTTTAATGTCTTACTGATTGTCATATGACCATTAGACAGCTTAACGACCACTCACTTCCAGCGGGTACCACATTTTGCCTCCATTTCTTCTTAAGAACCTTATTTGTCTCAAAACAAAACGTTGGTGTGGCTCCAGTTTGGATAATAGACCTCTGAAACAAACATGAACTCTTAGGATTGTTTTCCTCTGAGAAAACCAATTATTCTTAGTTTTTGTCACCCTGATCAGAATAAAGAGAATGGGTAGTGAAAAGGGTATCACTGTGATTAATTCATCCATACTAGCAGCAAAGATGATTTCATAAAAGGACTGACTTATAAATGTGTCAGCTAAAGGAATACCTTCCTGATCAACGTAATTTTCAAGAGCTTAGTTTGTCGTAGCTATTGTGACTGCACAAGCTGAATATAAACCAGACATTTCAATTTTAGTAGAATCCGAACAAGGCTTGTTAGTTACAAGCCGATTAACCACAACCTTATCTCCAGCTAGGCCATTACCAACTAACATACGAATACCCTCAATCTGCACGAAAGACAGTGTTCATATTATCACTGGTCCTGAGAAACTAAGTCTGATGATAATTTAACACAATGGAAAGGAACATTAACAAATCCGTACTCTACTACCTGAATAAGTACAATTTCACTAGAAGAAGACTTCTGACAAAAAGGCAAGGTACTTGACAATAAACGAATCTTAGAATCTCGAATATCCTGTGTCTCTTAGTAGATTAACAGGAAAGGGTTAGGCATAATGAACAAGTGATGGACAACCTTTCAACATGAATGGTTCATAATTTTACATAATAAAATCAGTTTGCCAGATCCAACAAATGTATTTCTTTCAATACATGACCGTAGCCTTAATCTCTTAGAAACAAGAGCATTTGAAACAGATCTGACTTTATTCATTTGACTAAATTCAACATATAGCAATCGGAAATAACGTGCCCTTTCATTTTGCAAGAAGTACACGTAGGAAAAGATAAGGATTTCTTCTAAGTGTTTTAAGAAATTTGATCCCAAATAGTTGTACCAACTGGAGATTTAGATGTACTCGAATGAGACGGAAATAATTATGTAACAAAATCCTGCAAAGATGTAGATTATTTACCAATGAAAACGTGTGAGTCTCATCAAGGTAGGTTCTGACGTCAATGTTGACACAATTCTTGAATTCATCAATCAATATGTATTGTCGTAGGTTATCATAATCTTTGTCAACCTTTTTGACTGTACATCAAATATTAAACAGTTGTTCTTTTTCCCATGCAAACTCAACATGAATCTGAGTAGTTTCTTTTCTACAAAAACTCATAGCATTTCTAAATACATTCCCTGACCACATCATAGTAACCACGTTGTTCCGATCAGAGTGAAGTGAAGAATTCAATAGCTTTGCCAATATGTGAACATTATAATAACAAAGTCCAATGTTCTCTCCACCATTTCAGATTTTCAGCAATTGTTACAAAACGAGCACATATTTATTTGCCTCCATGTCTTTAAAAGGGGGCGCCAAATTAATATGTTTGATATCATCATAAATTCAACTTGTGCATATAGAGGAAGACTGTGATCTTATTTACACTTCTAAGTCCTTTAATTTAAACTGCAATTCCTCCTCTTTCTTCTCTCTGCTTTTGTATATGCATTGCATTCTTTTCATTTGCATCTGCTTTTCACTCTTATTCTTCTCTCTATGCGTTTGCAATTTGATTTGCGTTGTTCTTTCATCGTTTTGAATTTTCATTGCAACCTGCTGAAGCTTTCTTAACTCAGCTTCCATTTTGTTTTATGGCAATTACCTCTATTTCATGACCGAACCAGATTGAGACTTCTTTAAACCCAAAACACTTTTATCAAGAACACACTTGCTCACTAAATAATATATCAAAATATTATTTTTCACTTGGTTTGCTAAAGAAACCTCGGTTCAGAAAGATTAAATTGCTTAGCAAGCTCAAGCAACCAATCCTATTTTAAGGAACCTAACCACGATTGTGTATGATCTGAAACATATTTATCCATATTAGATTTAATGTTGTACTTTATTATATTTATTCCTTCTCCGCCTTCTTGATGAAACTAATCCCATATATACAAAATAGGGTTTTTCGACAAAACACATTTAATCTTCCTCGGGTTTTCGTCACGCTAATGTTTACATGGAATCATGAGCTTCTACGGTAACAGCCGCAGTTGTTCGAATATGTGTGTTTTTTTCCAGTGGTCTACTTATACACTTTTAACATGACGCTGTATGCTTTTCAAATGTCTGAAAATTTGGCTTTGATTATAGATGTATACCTAGATATTTGAAAGCAATTTCTATGTCATAAAACTTAATTTTTACAAGGACCATAAGTCCCTAAAGTTTTCTGGAATTGTTTATTTTTCCATATTACGCAGTGCTCCTTTAAAGGCAAAAGCATATAAATTTTCAAAATATAACTCTGCTTTCATTTTCTCTATTTTATTGGAATGTCAAAAAGTATTGAAATTAAGCTAATGTTCAATCTAATAAGGCTGAAAATCACATTTAAAGAAGGTAAAACTTTGACGTACGTAGGGGTTTCGACGTCTAAAAAACGGTCTTCACTAAGCTAACATGGTCACGTGACAAACCAAAATAGTTTGAGTGTGAATGGTAATGAGTTCACATTAATTTTGCGATAAAAAAGACTTTGTACTGGTGTCACGGATGTGATCAAACAGTTTTAATACATAGTAATGTGCTCTCCTTTAAGTATAACAGTTTTAATATGCAGTTTTACAGTAGTGTATAAAGGAAGTGGTTTGTTGTGTAATGGGACCATTCATGGGAGTCATTTTAAAGTGTTACAGATTTAAAGTGAACGTTGCATCATCTGTCTGTCTGTCTGTCTGTCTGTCTCTCTTATATAATAAAATAATAAAAGGATGAGTCCTCAGTCTGTTTATTTATATGGTACACATATATACTCATCCAAAATTCACAGATTTAGAGGACTTTTATCATGAATAAGTAAATCAGATGGATCAACAGACGTAGATGGACAAAAATAAATCCCATATCCCCCAACTTAATGGCATGATATTATAATCAAAAATATTTTGCACAGATCGTAACTCCTTTCCCAGAAATATGGATGATTATCAATAGTTAAACTAAGTATACTTTATAAGAACCAAGTATGACTCACTAGGATTAGATTTAAATAACGACAAATAATAGTAATCTACATGTTCAACATAGTTTAGAGGTTTTCTCCTTTTTTGCATTAAGGTCCAGGACAACCCATTTCGTTTTCGGGGGGGGGGGGGATATTTTTACATCCAAACTATAAATTTCCGGCTTTCAGATAGCTTTTAACATCTCGCTCTAATTAAAAGACTTAACTATCTTGAGGTAAATGAGAAAAAAAATATTTCTGGTTAGAAAATAAATTCAAGGCCCTCCCCTCCTCTCAGACAAAACTGTTATTTTGCTCCTTAGGAGACGGTACGTTGTCCATAACTGCTACATTGGTAGAAAATGTAACATATGTTTCTTTTATTTCTAATGTTTGACTAAAATTGCATTAGAGATTTTAAAACTATTAAAACCAGTTTCTACCTGGCTAATTCTTGGTTGCTTTGGAGGCATACGAAACAACATGAACTAAAACATGTTACATTTGAACATATCTTGATAGTTTGACAACATTAAATCAAGTGGTTTTGTAGACGTGAACACTATGTTCATCACCTGTCTTTTATGGGAACCAAGATACAGACATCGTTTTGTTTGTAGATTATGATATAATAAATATTTCATCTAATACTTGAACAAAATATTACCAGTATATTTTGTGGAAGATGTAAAAACCCATATTCTCTACCTGTTTGCTGGGGAGGATTAATGGTTGCTATGGCAGGTGTCAAAAATTGAATTTGCCTAAAACGACTCCTTAAATATTTAAGAAAAAATAGTTATTTCATTTGATGTCACAATGTAGTTTTGATCCGATTGTCATGGGAATTAAAGCTTTGTCACCTCATAAGTTCGTGCAGGACAGCTGATATATATATATATATATATATATATATATATATATATATATATATATATATATATATATATATATATATATATATATATATATATATATATATGTTACAGTTATGACATGGAGGTCTTCAGAAATGTCATAATATGAGCCAGGGTCAAGTTCCAATGCACACAGGCACAACCTAGGGTCTGTGTTGGACATATGTCTGATTTTGATTCCTCTTTTCCTTAATAGGTATCCAAAGTATACAACTGTTGGCAAACAAGAAAATTTGATTTCTTCCGTTCAGGTGATACTTTTGTGATACTGAATTATATACTATGGTACAGGGCATCAGCAATGTTTTATATGCAAATATTCATACAAAACAGCATTTCCCTCTTTCCAAGAAGAGACATTTAAAAGTATTCTGTAAACAGAAACTAAACCCATATTTTGTAAAAACAGTAGGTAAATTTTAGATCAGATAAAGGCTAAAATATATCTAGAATCCTTCAAGATTTCAGTTACGCTTCCATCCGTGAAAGCTATGCTCGCAATGGGTCTAAACAGACAAAATGATTTTGGATTCTAATAGAGCAGAATCCCTGGTAGGCTTCTATCCTTCTGTCTCTTGCTGTCTCTTGCTCACCTTTTCCCTGTTATAGGTAAAACTGTAGCCATTAGTCACTATCTAAAAGTAAATATTTTCAGCCATGCACTCGTGGTATAAAGTTGATAGTATGAAGTGATAAGTGCCTTTTGGATTATTTTAATAATAAAAACAAATCATCTTCATCCTTCTTCGAAATGATGACACAAAGGTAACCGTCATAACAATAGAGGCATGACAAATGCACATAATATCCGACATATTTTATAAATGTCATTTAATTCTACTACAGGTGTAAGGTTCTAATTACCACTTTATTAAATTAAAGTAAAAATTAGTGAAGTGATTAGACTTGTGCATGCTAGTAGTTGTATTGTGTGATGACATCTACATGACACAGTAGACATGTGATGAAGTGGACGAGTTCTCCATACAAGGCCAAGTAATGATTAGAAAAAATCTTCAGCATACAAGGGAAAAATGATGTATGATGTTGAATATTATTAACTTGGAGTAACATGATTCAGTACTTATAGCTATACTGTACGAATATGTATTAAAGTTTGTTTGAATTATCAAGTGTTGTAAGAAAAGTTATATTTGTTAACAAGATTTTATAATCGACAGGGCATAGTATAAGGACTATTTTATTTTACGCCAATATTTTATTTTACTTTTCCAAAAATACTGATTTAAAGTGTAAATGGGGTTATTTGATTTGATCTTATCATTGTCTTGTCTAGCTAAAACTGATGTGAGTGTTTAGTTTGGGAACGACTTGTGAATGCCATTTTATTGAATGCTATTGGAACCATATTCAACATGAAGAAAGTCGGGTTGATCTAGACATACGATGACATATATCAACTAATTGTAAATAGATGTACAACAGAATCTGGACCAAGCACGCATTGAAAATATAAGAGATGCGTAATAAAATTAAAGTTACGTCTTTTATAATGGCACAGAGCATTTCAAGATATTTACCTTTCATATTTAACCTTGTACGATTGCATGTTGACACTAATGTTAAATGGTTTACCTTCCTAAAGATCTTTGAGCAATTTTGTCCCCTTCACTGTTTTATAACTTTACTTTCATTGGCACAAAATAACTAGCAATGACGTGGCGTTTTATCTAATAAATGCATACTTTGATTCTGAGAATAAAGCATTTCAGAGACAAATGATGTGTAATGCTTCACTGTCTTTGTTTTATCTTTTTTCTTGTTTATGCCTGTAATCGCAACTGAGTATCTCAATTTTGAAAAAGATTCACTTGTATTTGAAGTACAATTAGACAGAAAAGGAAACCTCTGTTGATAGTATTACGACATGTATGAAATAGCATAAATGTAAATTAACCAGAGTAACATAAATAAATGTTTGAGTTTCAAGATTGATTTAAGTGAGTATATATTAATATCTTGAAATGTCTATTTTTATTCGTGATCTAAAAGTCATGTAAATACATTGTTAATTTTGATATATTTGAAATGCAATTATGTATTTTACCTAGAATGGAAATACAATTTGGAGGCTACCATTGTAAAAATGGTCCAGTTATTACTAGAACGACCTGATGGGGACCAAAATATGTAGGCAACCTGCTGAGCAAAGCGTGATGTAGAGGCGCCGGCTTACGATGATTGAGATATGTGTGCTCTATGCATTTTGTTTTATCTTCAGATCTTGTAATGTTCGAATATGTCAGCGGTGAATAATCTCGAACTCTCTCCTTTGCAGCATATTTCAATCCTCAACAATGCATGCCCATTGGTGGATGATCTTCAGGGAAAACGGTTGTCAGTACTTTGATATTGATCCAAGAGTGCATACGCGGTGACCTAGTCACTTTCGTAGATGGATTCCTAGAGAAAGACATCATTGGCATCAATATAAAAAACAAGTTAAATAGCGCACAAACAGTTCAAGGAAAGAGTGACATTCTGATTTGAATGACTGTAAATAAAGGATAAAAATGAATGACTAATTCGTCGGCTTGCTGCGGCGGAGAGCCGATGTACACGTACTGAATAAATCCTCTGAAGTACAGTTCTAAGTTAAGTTAGTTTTATGACAATGTCAGCGTATGTGATTACTATATGAAAGGAAACTCGATGCATGTATCTTTACTCCAATTGTGCTTGTCTATGAATTAAAACATCATGTGCATCATGTTGTTGTACTTATTTATCGTGTATTTAACAAATTATCGCATATTTATTTTACATAAGATGCTCCTTTATTCTCATTAACGTAACTGGCGATCAGCAAGTATATACAGATAAATTTATGTTTGGTAGAGAAATTGATGGCAACACAGAGAGGAGCAGAACAAGTCAGCGCTCGTTTATATTAACACTCATAACAATCAGAATTTGTCGTTTTATTGTCATTTATACTTCCACCACAAATGTTCCTCGTCGTTTTGATCAACATCACTAACACAGATCCAGACGTAGCCAGGATTGAAGAACGCCGTGAAATTGTGGTGAATATTGTAAATGTTGTAGTGCCGAGTAGAGACAACCTGTATATACCGGTAACCTTAGCGGTATGTTTGATGGAATTATCCGGTGGTGACCATAATGCTGATCCAGAAGTTACTGTATATACTACTCTGTCGGTAATTTTTATGTCAGAGAATTTAATGTCGATGACTGCTGGACTTTCAAAAAATTCATTAATAGCTCTATTTGTGTTTCTACGAAAATTTACAAACGCGGCTACATGAGTAGCAAATTCAGATCTAAATGTGGCCAATCCATCATTGATTGTCATTAACGAGGTCATCATCGAAATGTTGTTATTGTCGACGTATTTCTTCGTTGCAGCGTCATCGTTTGAGCCTGGTTCTCCAAGACCAGTAATTTTATTACTAGCCATATTGAGAGAACCAGTCACTGTATCAACGGCGGATAGTAAACGATCATTAATCTTAGTTCTGATCGTGTTGTTGTTGCTGTCTACGTATCTTTTTGTTGCTACATCATCGTCTGATTTTGGTTCTCTCACAATGATAATTGTATATCTGCTCATGTTGAGATCGCTATACATAATTTCTCCAATTCTTGTGATGCTTCTAGCAATATCTCTCATGATTGTTAGAATTAATTGCTCCGAGTTTTTAATTTTACCGTTTTCAGCTAACACCACAAGGTTATCTTCGGTCGCGCCTGGAACTCACAGAATAATATTTGTCCACGGGATATTGCTCGTCGTTAATCGTCCTTGTTGATCCTGAAATACAACAACTTCAATCTGGTTCACATCTACGAGACGCAAAAGATCAGCGAGCTCTACCTTGACCTGGTTAAGGGCTGCATACTTGGATAAGTCACCTTGAGATTTGAGACTCCGAGCAGATCTTCCAAAAATATCTACCATTGTATCTCCGCTAAGGCCTGTTTAAAACGACTGTGGACGGATATACCATCTGGTGGTATACTCGTGCACGACTTTATGAGGCGGCGTCGTTGACGATGACACAGCGTCGAGCACAGCAAGTACTTCACGGCCACATATTGTCGGATCTGTTATTGTCTGTGTTGGTAGTGTTGAATACCAGATCGGCGGAATGCTATGCATTCCAGTGTCGACATATTTTAGAAAAACTTTCGATGGTGCCAATCCATACGAATCAAAATAAACAACTCCACGTGGATCAATCGCATATGCAACCCAGTCAGTACCTGGACCAGAACTTCCATCGAGATTAATGATACCGGTTTCAACACGGTTTGGTTGTTTTCGTAATTGATCAAACAAAAATCAACTCTGATGTTTAGTTTTTTTAGCAGCATCAGGTAAGTCAAAATTAGACATGGAAAGTATCAACGATGTGTGCCGGGCAGTCTTAGACCCTTCTCCATGGATTGACCGTACCATCAATGAGGGTTCCTGGCAGTCTTAGACCCCATCGTTTTTTTTGGAAGTATTTAGTCCTTGGCCTGTTGCTTTCTTGAATGCCATCCCAGCAGCAGTTCCAACAGCACCAAGTACAGCTGCTTTTGCAACAGCTGGGGCTTCAGCGGCTATTAACGCTAGTATAACTGCAAGAAGTGGAAATATACCACCCGTCTTGGCAATGTCTTTAATGGCACCCGCAGACAGATTAAATCTAACGCCGGTCTTTGACCGTTTGACGTCATTGAAGTGCCCGAGTTGACCTTCTGTCAGTGATAGTTTATTTGGACCGCCTGCAATCTATTCTGATTTCAGCAATAATTTATTCTACAGTTCTTTTTTGATACTGATAGTAGCTTTTTAATCTGATCAGGAGTCAGACTGACACTAACATAATCATATGTCATTATAATATCACAGACGATTTAATTACATGTTTTCCACTGGAACATCAATGACTCTCATTCGTCCACCAACACCTTCAAGCAATATTGTTTTGAGAGTATAACAGCGATTGCTCTATAACCACCAGCGGGTAGTCGAGCTACACGAGCTCCGAAGTGTATATCAGCAACTGATTGTCTGAACAAATCTAAGTGTTCCTGTGAGAAATAATAGATCGGATATAATGTTGTGAGATATCTGGAAACCAGAATCAACATTCTGATCACGTCCCATAAATGTCATCAACTGATGATAAGCACGTGGAACATGATTATTATCATAATTTAGCAAGACTTCCTTAGAAGGTTCTTGATGTCCATTTATCCTCAAAGCAACTACACTAACTCCAAGTGTGTCAAACACCATTGGATTTTGTCCCTGCGAATCTACTCTGGCATTTTCCTGAAACGCGATGAATATATGTCGTGGTGCTGACACCCCATGTTGTGATGCTATCTGCCATGTAAATAACCCAGCAACATTACTTTGAATACTGTCTGTGGTCATCTACAACCATGACAACGTTGATTTACCACCTTGATCCATAAAAGAGAACAACCGTTGTTCTTCGGCAAGTGATGGAGTCATTACTGGCATCCACAACGAAAGTTTTGTTAGTATTACTTTACCTGCATTAACGGCAGCATCACGCCATATTGCATCATTGTCGGTGGATTTTCTAACAAGTACCACTGTGTGTTTAGCGCCAAATATAACTTTTCTAATATTTCTGCAGAATCCAAATATATGCGATAGTGGAATCACTCATCAAAATTCTTCATCGTCGTTCAACATTGATCGACGTGATGCGAATCCCAAGTTGAAATTTTCATTCATTGATGCAACTTCAGATCCAGCTGCATTCATTGTCACGTTTCTGCTTTCTGGATGATCAGTTGTATCCTTTGCAATCATCATTGATGGACCAGCTGATCTCGAGTAATCATCGCTATATCTTGCAACGCCAAGTATCGTCGTGGCAACGTCGACGTCTTCCAAGCATGATTCAATAATGTTTCCGTCAATGATGTATGTGGCACTGTTAAATAACGCCATCATGCCATTATTAACAAAACCAACTCGATCACCAATTCCGTATGCTGTATCATCTGCTTTCAAAAGTCTACCTTCGATCTCAATGAATTCCTCAGCGGGCAGGATAATCTACTTGTATCTTGAACTTGCAACTCAATTCTTCCACGTTTTTTAGGTACACGTGCGTCATAAGAATAATATTATTAATCACGCACCGATTCATCCTTGAGAACTGGTACGTCCGTGTCAAATTCTGGATCAGATACACGTTTAAACATTTTATTATACTTGTTATCGTCTAACACGAAGACCACTTTCTGCTATCAGACTAGCAGTTATATTTTTTTTCTTTTTCTGATAGGGGTACACAAGCCATTTCTGCTAAGTTTTGATTTGCAACTTGATTTATTATTTTACTAACATTTACTGGCATAACTTTTGTACTAGGTAATTTTACCGGCTGAGGTTTTCTTCGTATTAATCGTGCTAGTCTGTCCTTGATTGCCGAGAATGCTTTACTAGCAACATCGCCAACAGCACCAATACCTTTATCACGAACAACATAATAGCTTTCATTCCCAGTTGCTTTGCAATCGGTATTGCTTTTGGGGCTATCCTTCTGAATAGACCCTGAACAACATCACCGAGTCCATCCCCTTAGATATACGTAGGTAATCGCGAATTTATCACCCTGACCATGATCGGTCCACGTTGAGCATTATGTATGATCATCTTATTTTCTTGTCACTGATCTAATTGCATCAACGATTTCATCGTCGCGGTAATCATCAACCATTTCATCAATAAGGGACCGACAAACATTAGTATCCATGATACCGTCTGTAAATAATCTCTGACAAATAGCAGCTGCTTCATTAATTATTTCTGGGGAATTATTGCCGACTCGTTTGCCGCCAATTAGAATTTTTAGTCGTTCAACATCGGCAAGGACGTTATTGGGACATGGAGTATCAAGATCACTTCCTCGAGTGACCCAATCGTTCGGACCACTTCCAGTTGTTTCGTTTGCTTTTTTCTTGCTTGCTGAACATAATTCCCTATTTCATCTAATTTCTTCAAATTGCAAATCTTATTCTTCCTCAGTGCGAGGTGGTCTGAATGACGATTTTTTGGGGTATAATATATCTCCGAGTAATGGAGCTCTTTTAGCTTCGTTCTGGTTGATTTGCGAAACAAACCCCAACAAAATTCCGTTATAAACCTTTAGAACACAAAACCCAGAAATATTTATTTTAATGAATGTATCACATATAGATTTATTAGCGTATTGTACCAAGTGTTCTAAGACATGGGGATAAGTCCATTCAATTTCATTTGGTCTCTATTTTATAACTGAACTCATCCACTGCATGTTGCCCTAGTGTACAAACGTGTTATGAGCTTTTTGTTACATTGAAACAGTCAGAACTTTAAAGATTCTTTCCTGCAAAAGATTGCACCTGGAAATGAAATCTAGATCTCTCAAAGAATTATAATGCATACGCACTACCTTTATATGTCGATTGAAACAAAATCTGATAGTAATTCATCATGATTTCAAAATTATTCAGGCAGTTACAGATTGTGCAGTTGCATATTGGGTTTGAATTAAATAACATCCAGACCGGATATTGTCAGTTATTCTCAGCAGATTGAGATTTGATTTTTGAGGAGGTCAAATAATGTGACATTTTGTCAGAAAATATCATATTACCTTTTCGGATCAGAGATACACAGACAAACAAGCAAAGCGGACGGCATCTAACGTGTATATGAGAAACTGCTCTTTAAAGGTCAATATTTTAGGTGCAAAAGAGAAACGCTTGCAGATAGCTTTTGCTGTGTATTTGCCTGGAATTTATACTAGCGGAGTGGAGTGAGATTTAACTTACGTAGTTTATTTAATAAAACATTTTAAAAGGTTATAAACCGATGTTGGAGGTATTCCAATTAGAGAGTAAAATTGGAATCAACATTCTCTCTCCATTCCCAGGTATTAGAAAATCTCATGTACATGTACTCTTCACCTTATGTAATTTTGATTCAATACAACCTTTCCATCGACAATTTCGGAGAGAAAATGATTGAGAGGTGCTAATAGTATGGACCAAAATGATACAAATGAAAACAAGATAACATGTAGTGTTGGAGCCTTTTTTGTTTCTCTGTATTTAATTCACAAGTAGTATCGATCGAACTTTTGCAGAATTCTGTGCATACAGGAACAAACTTAGCCTACTGTGGTTGATGTCCAAATATTTAATTCATGGAACATATATTTCATATGGGTCCAGAAGACGTTCTGCTACCATATGAAAACAATCGACTAATGCCGTAAGAGGTCGTATGAAAGAAATGTCCAGAAAATCAATATGTCAAAATATTGAAATTGTATAACAGAAATAGTTTTCAAACTGTTCTCCAAAAGATTTGGTGATAAATGATATGTTAATGTTGACTTTCGAAAATTTTATACATTTGACTGGGGCAAGCAAGGTTTGTTTCCTGTGAGGTGTGAATGTTGTACGCTATATGCAAGCTTATTTTCGTACTAAAGCTAATCGCTGTTCATTCGTCCAAAACACAAACAATGTGCATATATTCTTTTACAAGCATGTAATATATGCGGTCATTGTATCCAAAACATTCTTAAAAATAATTTACATTGCATTGTTTGCAAATACGAGCAAACACAGTTGTTGTTTCGTGTCCGAGAATTGGATAATGGCATTGAGATAAATTGGACAATGTATCAAGTATATTACATTTAGTGGAAAGCGGAGGACAACAATCCTCCATCATAGAACAAACTGAATTTTTGTATTCAGTGAGAATTATTTATTCATGCACATTTTGAGATTGTATTTTAATTTTTAATGATTTTAAGCTTTGCAAAATCAATTCAGATTTCAACTGTAAAAGAAACAAAGAGTTTGTACAATTTTGACTGAAATATGTTTGGAGATCAGATACGTTAATTAAATAGTTAGTAATTAGGAATTTACTTTCTGATCTTCTCTTTCTCACACAATTAAGTAAGTACTTACATTGTTTGCTCCTTTGTTTAGTAAGAGACGGTTAGTTAACCATTGACGAGAATGCCGCCTTGCTTATTTGTTTGTTGCATAGTTCCGAAGTGTCTCATTTGCTTAGCAACTTCTTTCCTGCCTTACGTACTCACAAGTTTTATAAACATATTGTTACTTAGAATAACACCAGAAAGTATCATCTTTGCTGGCCACTTCTTTGGCCTCTATAACAGTCAAAGAGACCATAATTCATTTTCCCATATTGCGTAATGGATGCGACATACATGTTCTTCAGCTTCCAACTCCAGAAAAGCATAGCAACTTGTACAGGAAAACTCTCCCCCAATAACCCTTCCCCTCGATACATTAATATCCAACGTCATGGCTATAAGATAATGCAGTTCAAGGCACTGCACCTCAACATTGTGTCTGAGAATAAGACCACTCATAAACCTTACGATATATTTATTTATTAGAAAAGATATTGGACAAAAGATAAAGTATATTCCAAAGTAACCAAGTCAAGGTCGTCACAATCACAAACTTAGAAAATAATAATAATAATAATAATAATAATAATAATAATAATAATAATGAGGACTTTGTATAGCGCCTAATCTTTAGAAGCTCTAAGCGCTTTACAACATTGGACAACACCTATATAATGATATGACTACAAACAAACACACGCGATGAAATTAGAAACAGAACACATGCTGAAATGTTTAAGGTAAGGAAACATTATTAGGTCTTTATGTTTGATGTGCAGTCGAAATAATTGCATTTTAAGAGCGCTCTTGCATGAGATCACTGTGTCTTTGTGTCTAAGTTCCGTACGCAATTCGTTCCACGTTGCTGGGCCCTGGTATGCAAAAGAACGTTGTCCATATGACTTCGTTTTCATAGTGGGAATAATTAGAATACGAGTGTCAGAAGAGGAGCGTAAGTATCTTGCTGGTGTGTACACATGGGTGAGGTCAGATAGGTATGTTGGACTGGAGCTCGTCAGGAAACGTAGCACAGAGAACAAATTTTATGTTTGATTCTGGATCGAATGGGTAGCCAGTGTAGGGTACAGAGCAGTGGGAGTTGTGTTCTGATCGTGGTACTCTAGGGATGATCCGAGCAGCTGTGTTTTGAACTTTTTGAAGTTTCTGGAGTAGATGTTGAGACGAACCAGATAGAATTGAGTTACAATAGTCCAGTCTTGAAAGTACAAAGGAACATACAAGTTTTTAGTGGCATCAACTAATAGATACTTGCGAATGGAGCTGATGCGTCTCAGCTCAGGATATGCAGCCTTGCATATGTTCATGACATGTTGGTGCAATGAGAGAGTACTGTCGAGAGTAACACCTAGGTTTCGTACTGACTGTGTGAATTTAATGTTGGTGTTGCTGATATTTATTGTTTGAGATAAAGGATGTGAATGAGAAAGTCTTTGTGTTGCAATCAGAATGGCTTCAGTTTTATCATCATTGATCTGCAGTTTGTTACTTATCATCCATGATTTCACATCGGAAATGCACCTCTACACCTTGGATGGTAGCATCAACTTCAGTTGGGTGGCTAGATTTGTATATTTGTGTGTCATCAGTGTACAACTGGTGAGACACTGGATGATGATTTATGACTCTTGAGAGCGGCTGAATGTATAGAATGAAGAAAACAGGTCCAAGAACAGACCCCTGTGGAACAACACAACATAAATCAACTGGGCTGGAGAGTATTCCATTTACGGACACAATTTGTGTCCTGTTGACCAAGTGGGACTTGATTGGACCACAACAAGATTGTATCGTGAATGCCAAATACATGCTGGAGACGGTGAAGTAATATATCATTGTCTATTGTGTTAAATGTGCAGACAAGGCAAGGAGGGTGAGGACTGTAATCTTTCCGCTATCTAAAGCATTAACTACTTTCAGAAGAGTAGTTTCAGTACTGTGGCAAGAGAGATATGCAGACTGTACATTGCTAAAAAGACTGTTTAAATTCAGATGAGATACAAGTTGGAATAGAACAACTTTTTCTAAGATTTTTGATATGAACGGGAGATTAGAAACTGGGGGATGGGGGTAGTTCTTTAAATCGTTATGTTCGAGTGTTGGTTTCTTCAGAGGCATTAAAATGGCAGTTTTGAAAAATGATGTGAATTCTCCGGATGAGAGAGAGAGGTGTCAGTAACATCAGTTAGTGAAGGCAATATTGGATCTAAGCACTCAAGCAGCAGTGATGTCGGAATCGGATCAAGTTCACATGACTTTGGTGCACTCTTCATCACGATTGTACTTACTAAATCCATAGAGACAGGTTTAAATACTGATAACGGCTGCCGCTGAAATTCTGTATCGCAACTGCATGGTGACCACGAGACAGTTGAAATTGTGTTGTCAAGTTTATCTCTAATGGTTTGCACTTTATCACGGAAGAAATTTGCAAACAGGTCAGGAAGGTCGACTGGAGAGAAGGTAGTTGGAAGAGGTGTACATTTGTTCTTTGACGTTAGCTTGTTAGTAATCTCGAAGAGCTCTTTGCAGCTGGAACTTTCCGTGATCTTAGGACTGCAGTGGGCTGATTTCGCTGCATGGACTATGTTTGTGACATTCTTCTTAGCGGCTTCATAGATTTGCTTATGAATAGTGAGTATGATGGAAAGCTAAAGCTTCTCAGCTTTACGGCGGTCTCTTTTAGCAGTGCGAAGCTGGTCCCTAACACTGCTATACCACGGAGAACACTTTTTAATTGATACTCCGCAACTTAACGAAACGGTTCATATATTCATAGTATTAAATAGTATTAAATTCATTTAACGGGGGCATATAATTCACTGTTTGAAACGAAGCTTGTACTATTTACCTAGATGTCAAAACGAACCTTGGACTTCAATAAATTGCACGTCATGTAAATGATGCAATGCTGTTTTATAAAGTTATTAGACACAGATGTCAAACTGAATATAAGAGTAGCTTATTGGGTTATTATATATTTCATAATACTAAACCTAAGTATGTGTACAGAATTGAAGCTAATTCGGTAAATGCTTTGGAAGCAATTATGAAGCAAACTTTCCGCCTCCAGCGCACTTGAAGAATCATACTCCTTCCCCCCAAAAAAATAACCCCCCCCCACAAAAAACAGAGCAAAATTGTTCTCTAATAATGTCATAAACGTATGTAGGCAGATTAATTACTGGTGTAGATATTTATTCTGTAATTTTACAACATTTCATTAGCATTTATCGGCTTGCTAAAATACGATTCCTCAATTCTCAGTTCTGTTTGATTTGCAAAGAAACTCCATGGTACACGTTCCGCCAATAAACACGATTAAATCTCTTCGACGCGGCATTAAATTATGTTTCTAACCGATTTATTTGGATATTTACGACGGACTTAACATCGGGCGCAATGTTCGTGAACTTAAAAAACAACACATATGAGTTACTTCAAAATGTGCATAGCTATTGTAAACGAAATATAGATTTCTCTAATAACTATAACACATGTCCACTCCATTGTAATGTTGATTACAACCAAATCTGATAGCGACTGGCCATGATTTCATAATCATTCGGGCAGGTTTACAAAACGTGCAGTAGCATATTGGATTTGAATTAAATAACATCCAGAACAGAATACTGTCAGCTGTTGTCAGCATACCAAAATCTGATTTTTTTTAATAGTTTTTTTAGGAAGTCAAATAAGGTGACATTTTGACAGAAAATATAGCATGGTCCAGCCGGCACTGAGATACATAACAAGGACAACACCTATCATTCTTGCAGTAAACTGCTCTTTAAAAACCACAGTTGGCGATCCACAAGACGATCACTGGCAGCAGCTTATGAAGACAAAAAGAGAACGAACCAAAACAAATGGATTACGAAGCGTTTTTGGAGGTAAGTGCAATAAAAGACTAATTTGTGAATGAATCAATTTATACTGCACTTTGTCTTAAAATCAAGTTTCCCTGCGGAATGCAGAGGTAAAGTTTTAGCTCCAATGTGTAATAACACTAAATATGCTGTTAACGTTCATTCAGTTGATATAAAATTCACAGGCTTTCATTTCTTATAACAGATGTAATTTTTTGTTTCTGTGGGTAAAACGCCATTTTCGGTACATGTTAGGCTATACATAACGGTCACTTTAACCGGTAGAGGAAGATCCCGGAAACCGCCGATCCTTGGCAAGCTTTCGCATATAGCCACATGTTTCTGTATAACTACACAAAAAACGTGGATTCTTTTAAAAATTATATTTCTTAAAGGCAAAAGACGTCGGTTTGTATAGGTTTCCTCAATGTTCTGCCAATACTATTAAGGGTTGCATTACTAAAGAGATAAAAACAAGTTCCTAAATTTTACAATAATGTTGGGGCAGCGTCGTTTTACAAATTAAGTTTACATATGTCATGCGTCTTATATTTTCGATAACATAATTCCTACTTGGATTGATACTACTGGAATAGGGTAGGTCTAATATAAAAACATCACAGAGCAGTTGTATCTAAGAGACTTCAAAGCGTAAAAGTTAATACAACAGACTTTAATGACTTCGAGTTCACTTGTAATTTTGTTATTTTGCTTATTCCTGCATTCAAACTTGAATTTTGTGTGACCCTTGCAAGCTTGCAGTCTAGTTCAGAAGGTCTAGATATGAAAATACAGGGACAGATAACATTCCTAAGGGAAGTGATATTTCCTAATTGGGAAAAAGGTCGATCCAATCGTGATATCACCAATGTGGCGATAAAAGTTGTATCGACACTGTTCCGATATATTTTTTCTCCCACTAATATATTTCAATGCCTCATTGAGACATTGTAATATCTATACGCTACACTAACAGTATACTTGACCGTAATATATATATAGTACTGCAGTGAACACAAAGCAACTTCGTAACGCAAGGAAGAATTCCGAATCCCTCTGATGCTTTTATCTATAATTCATACATTTTACCCCGGTAATATAAGCCAGATTTTCAAACGTTTCGAAATCAAATATTCACATATATTTGACTTATATATATGAAGTTAAAATCTCTCACAATAATAAAAAGTGAAAACAACATGGCCTTTCCCATTAATACGGCATGGGTGCTGGAAATGGACCTTCTCTGATCATTAGAAGCAGTCCTAACGAAATATTCTAAAGATTTTAATATGATTTGCTCCTATAGGAATGGTTACAGGTTCGAAAGTTGAATGATTCTGATAGAGAAACCCGGGGCAAATACTTTTGAACCGGCAATTAAATTCATCGTCTGTTTGAGATTTAGGAAAGCCTGTTTTTTTCTATCATTTGAATTGACCGTTTTTCTTTCAATTTCTTTATGTCCTTACCAAGGGCTGTTTTGTCCACAGAATCTCGTAGTTTAATTATTAACGGATTTGGTACTCCTAAAGGCACGTATGTCCTCTGACTCATGTCTTTACTTGTAACTTTTCAGCTGAGTCATTTTGCTTTATACATTTTCCACTTGTGTTTCTGGCATGTTGAATGTTTTCACTGTGTTAACATAATTTCTTTGGGAGTATTTTTCATTTTGGGTAGCCAACTCCATTGCCTCGTTTTCAACATGTGTTGTTGTTTTGAGTTTTCCTTTCAAATTCGTAATCTCCGTTTTAAATTTTCTTTCATTTGTTCATTTTCAAACAGCAGAGACTCCATTTCTTGCAAATATATCATCCTATGCTTAATTTCGTTTTCCATTTCCCGTATTAGTTCTGCTTTTCTTTTAGGGAAACAATTAAGATACAGTTACTGATACAAACCATCATCTATGTCCTCTCCTGTTAACAATAAGTTGATATTTTCTTTCCGGCTCATTTTTTTTTTTTGTTCTTGCAAATCTCTCTGGATTTAGTTGATACTACTATTTTCCCATATGTCAATAATCAAAAGTCCTGGATTTGAGTTGCACTGGAATGAGAGTAACTGTTTGACCTGGTTTGGTGCTCCGAACTTTCTATCCGTTGTTTCTGCAACCTTGAGTTGTGATGGACTGTATCTTATATTTAATTAATGTGCTGATATTAAAATTTCGATTAATGTAATTATTTCATTATCAAAGGACAGCAAATCAGTCTACTAATAAGCCGAATTAATGAATGTCCACAGCTTAGCATATGTAAGCTTCAGTACATAATTTGTGGCCCTAACACGTGACAGAGTAAACTATTTAAAAGCTTGAAGATAATAGTTTTGTGTGGCTCGGAGGCATTCATCAAAACTTTTCTCGTCAGTGCTTTAATTTTGCGTCTACTCCACTGTATGACGGAAATGATTTCCGACACCTAATTATTTGCTAGCTACTGAATCAGCCCTGGTATGGTGGAATATTAGATACTATATGAAAGACTGACGGACGCTGAACGGCTAAAAATAACTACCGTGAAAAACCAGGATTTGTTTTTAGAAGAAACTTACATATGAGTAAACTGAATGCAATAACAGGCCCCGGAGCAATAACGTAAACGATAAACCTTGGCTGTCACTTACCTCTCAGCCTATGCAAAGCTTAAATGTTGTATTAAAAGTGTCCCTGGAATGGAACTGGTTTATTTTGAAAATTAAATACCCTCCGCCTTAACTACCCTCCCCCTTGACCATAAATATGAAAACTGAGTACCTTGACCTGTTCTTTTACTTACAGTAGACTATAATGATTCGTTTGACGCAGGAAATGACTAGAGATTCTAGTTGTGGATCAAGGGTCTGTTGAACATACAATCAACATATATTTCATAGCACAAGATGCAGGTGTTGGCAAAATTCAATCGCAACATACGTTTTGTAACAATTAGGATCTTCCGGCAATAAATATTTATGAGCCAGCTCGGAATGCATAATACATCTTTTTAATTTTTTGTACTTTGCTATAAATTATTCTCTAACTTATGTTTATACGTTTTCGTATTGTTATTTTAAAGTAGGGTAAAGTGGAGTAAATCATATCAATTGTATTTTAATTGCATTTGGCAAATTTCCTTTCAGAGCCCGAGGGCCAATCATAGTGACAATACATCTCGGATTGCTTTCGTCCTAGACAACAATATGAAGACACATTTAGTGACAAACGTATCTTCTGCACACATCCAGAATAATGTCGGCGCCGCATCGATGACTCATCAAATCGAGAAGTATTGTTTTCCACTAATATGCATTTTCGGACTTCTTGGAAATACCCTAGCACTGATCGTATTTCTTCAGAAAAAACTTCGGACGACGTCATGTAATCTGTACTTGGCAGCAAGGTCGATATCCGACAACGGATTTCTTTTAATCATCTTCCTAATCTGGATCAGCAATGGGCTTGACTTTGACATAATGATGACAAATGTCATTTGCCATCTCTGCATCTTCTTCACTTACATTTGCGGTTTTGTTTCTGTGTGGCTGGTGGTGATGGTAACGATAGAGAATTATATTCGCATTTGCCACCCATTTAAAGTAACAAAGTTTTGCACGACGATGAAGGCTAAGATTCTAATCGGGGCGTTCTGCGTTGGAGCCTTACCGTTATATCATCTCCCGTTTTGGATCTTGAAGACCAACTGCACCCCAAATCCAGAATTTTCTCAGGTCACGCAGGCTCTCGTACTAATTGATTCACTGCTCACCTTAGTGGTACCAACATTACTTATCTCTGGTTTTACACTCGCAATAACGTGTAGTACTATCAAATATTCGCTGATGACAAGAAAACTTAAATCGTACAGTTGCAGACATAGGAGACCAAACAACGGCGCCCAATTAAAGGTGACAAAAATGCTCTTTGCTCTAACCGTGATATTTGTTGCTCTCAATTTTCCAAGCCACGTTATTCGTGCAAAGATGCTTATAAATACTTATATGCGAGGAATTGACAGATACACCGAATTAGAACATATATTTCAGAGCGTGTTTCAGCTATTATACTATTTAAGTTTTTCTATTAATATACTGATTTATATAACATTCGGAGGAAATTTCAGAAGTTGTATTATAAATTTGTTTTGCAAACGACGAACGCTGGTGGGCTGAAAGAATAGTGGTTGCGTACATTCTAGGATTGATTAAAGGAATACCTCTTCCAATATCTTAAATGACCAATCCGTATCTACAAAACTGATGTTAAATGTTATCAATTAAAGCCAGGAATGATTACAAAACAGATGCTAACCAATCATTCCCTTACTGGATTTTCTTCTCAACAAACATTACATTTTCTATCATGATTCACTGCACAAATGTAAGTCCGAGCTCAATTACTTGACTATAAGTTTTACAGAATACAAAAGAGTATACAATTTCTGCTTAGATGTAACTGTCACAAGCGCACATTAATAAATTCACGAACCAAACGAATGTCTAAACATTTTTTCAAAATCATTACAGTTTTCATGACCTGTGAAATGATGGATATTCTAAATGCATTGTTCAAGGAATAAATTTATTGTTTGTGTTGTATTTAGACTTTTTTTCTTTTTATGAACAATCACACATTTAAAATTATTTCCTTTCGTATAAAGTATTAAGATGTTTGGGAAAAAGACCAGGAAATAACTTTCTTCAAAGTTGTTGCGAAATGTTTCACGGGGAATTTCAGAAGATGAGAAATTTCTTTCTGTTTTTAATCGTGCATTTCATCTGAAAACGCAGGAAATAATATTGATCCGTGATATTTTGCATTTTTTTTTGAAATTTGAATTGTTTGAAATTAGTCCATTTTAAAATAAAATATTGGAATCAATGACCTCGTAAAATGCAGAAAGCAGCCGAAGATAACACTATATTTCATCAACTGTAGAATGTCGGTAGCAAATCAAGAGATGAATAAGCGGGACTAACTCTCATTGATACTGGAACTCTAAGGAAATGTATAAATTCAACTTCTACAATTCTATATTTAAGAAGTATTCTGACGTAATAACAGTATATAAAAGTTAATATTCTTACTCCAGACTGAAAGGTAAAACATTTTTTGCACAATTAAACACAATTCGTTTGTTAGAGCATGTGTGTGTGTGTGTGTGTGTGTGGAAGACAAACTTGCCGTACTTATATAAATGTCCATACTTTGAAGAGCAGCCTCAGGCTATTTGTTTTAAATCGAATCATTGTAAAATGTTTATATTACAGCAGCTTGTTTCAAGATCATGTTAGAACCTAATCAGCAGACATAATTTCTATTATCCTCGAGGTGCAGTGTACATGTGCTGGTTGTTGTTGTTGTTGTTGTTGTTGATGTGGGGCTTAACGCCATTTTTCAGCACACGATAGGCTATACATGGCGGCCAGTATTAATGGTGGAGGAAGAAACCGGGAAATCCCCGGAAAGAACCACCGACCCACGAGAAGCTACTGGCAAGCTTTCTCACATGTCCACATTCGCCGAATCATAGATTCGAACCCACGCAGACAGAGGTGAGATGGCAGTGATCCGTAACGGAGAGCGCTTTAGACCACTCGGCCACTCGGGGCCCCTACATGTACTGGTGTCGAATACATATTAACAGAACAATAAAAAGAATAACTCAAATAAGATGTTTTTAAAAGGAAACCCTTTGAAAATAAATTGATTGAGTATTGCTCTAATATATTTAAATTTAGGTAACGTTTGGAGGAAGGGATTTACGATTATAAATACGTTGCATGAGATATGAGGTATTTTTCAATGGAAATTTAAAATTTCAAAATCAAACGTTCAACCACTTATTAGTTCCCGCCACCCCCCTACCCACCTCCCACCCCCTCCACCCCCAGTGGTTTATATAAACTCAGACTCAGCTCTTTGGGTTTTGCTGGGCTTGAGTCCATTTACAGATGATATATCCCTAGATGACAGCTGCAATTCAACATTTTCCCTTCAACGATGAAATCTATCGCCTGCTCGAGCTAACGAAATAATAACGTTGTATTTATGCAGTGCATTACTAGGCCTAGTTAAAAAATAACAAAGAACGTTGTCATTAATTGCAAAATAACCACTAATTTGATTATGGAAAATACGTATGTGAAACATAAAACTACCCCAACCCAACTAAGTTTCATAAAATCAAACTCAGTTAAGAGGTCAACCAGATATTAAATCCCCCACCCACCCACCTCAGGTGAAGGTAATAAATTCAAACTCCGTTAACTGGTTTGTGAGTTTCTCTTGGGTTGATTTCATTTGCAGATGGTTCCAGCCTTGAATGACCGCTGCAATTCGTCATTTTCCCTTCAACTATAAAATATCTCGTCTGCACTGCACTTCTACGCAAAGAAATAAAAACAAGGAAGGTTGCCACTGATCGCAAATGTAATGTTTAGAAAAAATGGATTAAACATTTTCGTTCCAGTCAGTGATGTGTAACTAATTTTATTTCTACAACACAAATTATCTTTCGTTTATCAACTTCAAAATTGGATGCGTCTACTTTACCTATGCAAATTAACATAAAGTGCTATTCCAGAGAGGTTATTGTCTTAGTTGTAATACAAACCAAACAACTACCGTAT